>JALPQI010006500.1:0-66477 GCA_025490895.1 Thaumatotibia leucotreta
AGTTATCTACTTGTTATTCAAAATTATGTACTACTAATACTGTGATATTTTTATATTTTTTCATGTCTATGTTTTTACCAGTGAAATGTAAATATTGGCTAGGTTTAGTTATTATTTATTTTATTATGAAATAATTATGTCCGTATTATAGCTTTTTTGCGCTTATATTGATGCGACTGTAATAAAGATTAAATCGAAACCCGTCTGTTAATTAATTAATTACTACCGACAATATAAATCTAGGCTTACAGTAAATAGGGGTAAATAGGAACTGGTCTGTTAGCCCAAGACAAACAGTCCAGTTTAGAATAACGCATATAAAAATAAAACTACTGTTCTAAACTGGTCCGTTTGTCCTGGGCTAACAGACCAGTTTACTCTACATCTACATTCCTATTTACCCCGGTTTACGGTACCTATAGTTGTCGTTTTCTAAAGGTGCGGTTAAACTAAAAGAGCATTCGATGTTTTAACCTCCCACTCTAGGAAATTCGATCGGTACACAAAACGTGATTGGTTGATTTCTTAGAACGGGCGCTAAAACAGCGAATGCTCTTTTGGTTTAAACGCACCTTAAGAATTAATATTTGACAGTTTAGAAATGATACTTATATATTAGGTATAATGACGTTCAGGCTGTCGAAAAAATGGTGAGTCGTCCTCATAATATCTCATATTAATTAGGATTAATATACCTGTATAACTGTCAAAAGTTCATTCTTAGAAATCGGCAACTATATGAGTACCTAGTCACTAGATTGCGCAAATGCGATGCTAAACCTAATATAGGTAGATATAGTACTTATGCTTCGAATGGATTGTGATTTTATATCTAAGTAGTTTATAATATCACGAACCCAAGGTTGTCAACTGCTTACTATTACTTATCACGGTGCTTACAATAAAGACAAGATTAAATTTATGCTGGCTCTTTCTCTTTAGTAGATGGGGTCTCACAGACGTCGCGTATTTATTCTCAACCTTATGCAAGGGGTATAAGGTTGCGAATATTTTTACTCAAAATTACCTCCCTTCGTCTCTGTAAACGAAACTATGTTAGAAATGATCTTTAGTCTCGTCTCGATGCCGCCTAAGTTCAATAAGTACAGTCGTCATCAGATAAATCGGAGCAGCCATGGTGCTCAAAAATATCTGAACATGCGCTCTTAAGGTGCGTTTAAACCAAAAGAGCATTCGCTGTTCTAGCGCCTGTTCTACGAAATCAACCAATCACGTTTTATGTACCGATCGAATTTCGTAGAGTGGAAGGTTAGAACAGCGAATGCTCTTTTAGTTTGAACGCACCTTTAGATGTTTGTGAGGCGAGCCGATCCGATATATTTGTAGCCGTATCTAAAGTCGCATGCGTGTAGTTGATGATTTCTAAGAATGAACATTTGATTTTACAGTTCAGAAATGAGCCTTATATATATGACTTTAAGACTATCGGAAAAATGGTGAGTCTTACCCTCATACTAATAAGGATTAATCTATAACAACTGTCAAAAGCTCGTTTTTAGAAATCGGCAACTATAAACATTAATAAAATTGTTAGTCGCCTCCAGGATCGCATTTTATATAGTTACAATTTCGCTGTTTGCCTCTCTTTCTAGCCAATATGTGCGTGCGTTAGAGAGGCAAACAGCGAAATTGTAAATTGTAACTTTATAAAACACGACCCTGGGGTGCGTATTAAGGGATAGAGAGAGAAGAAGATTTTTTTTTCCCAACCAGTAAGACTTCCTTGCTCAGTTGGTTAGAACGATGGGGTTAGTGATAGATAAAGGCCGCGAGTTCGAACCCGCCAGAGACATTGAATTTTTCCATTTCTAACAATGTTCATCTGTCAAATTGGGAGACACTTTGAATGTGATCTTGTACAACTGCATGTTTTAATAAATATCCTAGTCAATATACATTGTCTTGTTATTTCATATTTTGCTATAGAAACCCGCTTGTATCGACCCACACGTCACACCATATAACCGTCTTGGACCGTTTATCATAAGCTTGTAACTTGTACAGTGGAGATCTCTTTTAAACATCATTAATAATTAATAAAAGTAAATAAAGATTTCGGCTTGTAGGTACCTACTACAAATTTACAAGCTCTTGAGAAATGGGCCCCAGGACTATTTATTATAATCACTATAATACCTACTGTGCCCCTGGGCCCCTGGCCTGGTCAGTACAAGTGATCTTAAGTATCTCATAAAAGTATCAGTTGCTGTTGACTGTGCCTCAAGATAAAAGATATAGATCTACATCAATTGCAAAAAAATATACACGGCCATATGGTAAGTTAGGTATGGTATATGGTTGTGTATACCTAGGTACCACATATCGCGCCTTTTGAACAAAACCGACCTAACACAAAAAAAAATAGTTAATAAGATAATCATTGACCACAGAACTGTGTCAAACAAGGCAATAGAGTTGTTCTATGGTCAAATGATATTTGGCAATAAACCTTTGATTTGACCTTAAATACCATGTCGAACCTTGATCACAGCTTTGGTCACAATAAGTCTAGGTACTTTCCTAGTCATACATAATGGAACATCTACTTTAACCCTTTACCATAAACATACATGCCTACCTACTGGGGGTGACGTGATAGATACCAAATCCTACAGGCGCGGATCCAGGGGACCCCCCTGACACGGGATTTAGGTATGCCTAGGTGCTGTTTTAAGCATAAAATCATAAAAATACTATCATATTATGGGGTCAATGATCCGTGTGGTGACGGCAGTAAGAATACATTTGTCACCACCTGTCCTGCGGCCTGCGGGTGTCGTAAAAGTCGACTAAGGGATTGAAGTGTCATTGACCATTATTTGATAAAAGATTGATGATGGGCAGCAGCGTCATCATAGTGGACACATTACTGCGATCGCCAATCCGCTTGCCCAGCGTGGTGATTATGGGCATTTACCTCCTAATGCGTCAATACGCATAGGTAATAGGAGAGGCCTAGGTCCAGCAGTGGACTATCATAGGCTGATGATGATGGGGTCAATGCCCCCCCTAAACGAAGTCTTGGATCCGCGCCTGGTGACACATCCTCTACTATTGCGGTGGCGATTATGACGGTGCAGTGCCAGCCACGGATCCAGAACTTCGTTGAGGGTAGGGGGGGGGGCACTGCCCTATGATATGATAGTATACTTAAAACGACCGATAATACTCAATAAGACGATATTAGTTATACTTAAAACAGCACCTAGGCATACATAAGTCCAGTGTGAGGGAGGGCCTGGATCCGCGCCTGTGCAGTGCACGACTTTCCAGTGGATACTCTTTCGTCATACTCGTCGGTCATTGTGGCAATCTTTGGAGGAGGCCTATGTTCAGCAGTGGACGTCTTTCGGCTGATAATATGATGATACTCTCTCTCTTCTAAGGAGGTACATATACTTACTTATCTACTTCCAATATAACTACAGTAGTAGACGACCTACCATAAGCTGGCGCCGCAGCCACGACATCGGTCTAAGGCGACCGGCTTAGCGGAAAACGTATGGTGCTCCCTCTCGTACCCATATCGGCATCCCGCTCCTACTCATGGATTCGCTCGCCGCTGGTCGCCTTAGTTAGACCAATGTCGTGGCCGGAGCATAATGCGGACTTTTTATCTGGCTCGCTCGCACCAATACGCAAAGTACGAGCGGGATGGATAGAAAGTTAGTCCGCATTAATAACGAGACGGCAGCTCATGATAAGGGCTTGGACAGATTCCCATCAGAAAGTCACTAATTTTATTTCCTATCAGCATCTCTCAGTAGAAAAGATTCAGCCTCGTAAGGCCTACCAAACTATTTACTTTAAATCTTATTTTGAACCTTGCAGTGTAAATAATAGTGCTCGATTTCGCTTCTATGTAAAATCAAATAAACAAAGGAAATGCGACTTTATTAAGTTCATAAAAGGATTAAATTTCATTGAATTGGCGTGTACATTGTAATGTACATTGGGCCTCACGACTTACGAGGCTATAGCAATTGGATAACAATAAAACGCAAGAGAGTTTATAAGTTCTGTTTTATTTTCTGTATGCCTTAGTGAGAAGTGTCACAAGATTTAAAAATATAAGTAATTTATCTAAGCGTCATTGAGGAAAGTAAAGATTAATTCGTACGAGAGAAATAAAGCAACTTGTTTGCCCACTTACGTTACTTACAATCTAGATCGTCGGTTTGGTCAACAAACACTCGCAACCCCATAATAAATATAACATAGTAACAAAACAATAATATATATATAAGTATATGTACAAACGGACCATCATTCACCATCGTGTAAAGCCAAATGTTGCAATACTATTATCCTAACCAAGCTTTTTTGTGAATAATTAATGAGGCGAGCTCTACTTCTAAACCTACAACTAGAGCGTAGATATTATGGACTAAATACATTTTATGGTACGCATTCAGTTACGTTACATCACTTCATTTATAACTAAGTAACTAATTTAAAGTCGTCGACTTTACTTCATCGTGAAATAGGATAACTAAGAAAATATAATTTTATTCAGATATGTAATGTAGTTGAAGACATTGTAGATACTTAAATATTTTAAGACATACATATACATCGAAAGAAAAGGCTTAAACTTTGGAAACAGAGGAATAAGTAGTGAGAATTCTTGGTAACTAGATCATTAAGCTTTAAGACTCTTTAATATGAGGTACATGCCTACGCCTTTATTCGGGGTTTCTACTTAGACAAAATCTCTAGCAACTACTACAATATTATTGCCATTCAATATTAAGTCCGCACCATTGTGAAGAGTAAAGGAGCTAATTGCATAGTGTTTATGGGTCAATCACTTTTTCTCTCGTTATGCTTACATTCTCCTGGGTCACCATAAAGATCACAGTTTAATAGCATTAAAATGAATAATACTTTGATTATTTTGACAGTTATGTTATGTGGCCTTGCTCACTTGTCGTCACTAATCAGATAGTAGAGCTAGCAGGATACTTTCTTCTAGCAAACTATGCAACTGGTGTCCCCTGGGAGACGTGACAGAATAAAATTAAAAAAAAAAGTGATTAACCCTTATAAGGTGTAGATAGGTATCAGAAATGTAAAGAAAAGAATTAAAATACACACTACAGGCAAATCTTGATTCTAAATTAAGCATCAGCTAATTTGTCTGTGTATTTCTATTTTAGAATGAATATTTTATCACCTAGGTTCGGTACATTTTGTAGGGCAGTCAACTTTTCTTGCCATACGACGTGATTGGCCAATCATCATCATCATCAGCCTATAATAGTCCACTGCTGGACGTAGGCCTCTCCTATTAACTATGCGTATAGACGCATTAGGAAGTAAATGCCCATAATCGCCACGCTGGGCAAGCGGGTTGGCCAAGCATGCGGCGGCTATATCATTTAATAATTTTTTTCTGAATAACTTAATCTTACTCAATAGAAGTACACTGTAATATGCTCTGTTAATTTTGGTTTCCTGTTAACAGGTCAATTTTAATACCTAATAAATAGAAAAGGTTGACTGACCCACTGTATCTTCATGTAAGAATAGTAGGAGATTGTTAGTGATTTCGAGATTTAAGCATTATCAAAGTCCGTATTTATTTACTTCAATGGTATATAGTAAGGCAAGTAATAAAAAAATAGCACAAGTAGAAATATTTGTAAAAAAATTGTAAAAGCAGGTATAGTCACAGTATAAAAGAGACAGAGACAGTGTATAAAATACACCCTAACCGATATATTAACTAAAGAAATGAAATAAGTTTATTATAACTTACATCAATTAACATCAAATAACTTTGGTCCGACTATAACAACACAGCATTTAACAACTTTTATTATTAATGCAACATGTCATATTAATTAAATTTTTAATTTAATATCGTGCACAAATGCTTTGGTTATTAGTTCATTAGTGTGCAAAAGAGTCTAATGACCATGGCTAATTTAGTCCCCGCCTTTTATTAGACGTTATAGGTACAACTAAAAATAGGTACAAGTACTGTTCTATGATAGTGACTAGAATATAAATACCTACAAAATAATAATAAATATTCTTCTCACCCAATATAATGACGGTGTGTTATAAACGTAAAACATTTCTATAAAACATATTATTAATTTTATATTTTATAAATAACATCATTTGAACCGACACACGCGATTCATTATGTGGGTCAATCACCTTTTTTCTTATCACTAGTTTCTTAGGTTACGTTTTCCTGGGTCACCTTTAAAATCACAGTTTAATAGCATTAAAATGTAATTATTTTTTATTAAGTTTCGTGACCTTTGCCTAGTGGGTCACCCACTAGTCATGTTAGTAGAACGTACTGGATAATTTATTTTAGCAATTTAAACAACTTGTGTCCCCTGGGTGACGGGACTGTTTTTTTTTATTAAAGCTTTATTTTTCTCAACGCTTAATTTAAATTATGTTACAGTTTTAAAAAGGTTTTGTTTTTTTTTTAATGCATTGATGCCTGTTGGGTAAAAGGCTTTTACCCGACGGGACAGTATAACGATAAAAAAAAGGTAATTGACCCATGTATTAGTGGTTTGAGTTGCAAAGATGTGAAGCTACTTACTAACTTTAGAATAGGTACTGACTACAAAAGCATGCAACACATGAGTGAACACAATACATACAATTCGTTGAAGTTTCTAGCACAAACATGTGCAAAGGCTATAATATTTTAAGTCCAGTTTTCAAAAATTACATTTAAATGTCTCTCTCTTTCAAAACCGGCAACTAAAATTACCTAAGGGTGCAAAAGGTAGATAATATTATTAAAATTGGACTATTTGGATATGTTTGTCGAAAGGTAAATAAAGTGCATTAAAAACTAGCGAGGGCTACTTTTGGAGGTTAACGCTACTTATATGTATATTAAACCTTTCCATTAATGACTTAAATAAGTTCTTAATATGTATAAAAACTTGATGTAAGTACGTAACTACAGACAGTTTGTAAGTACGTACGAAATACGATAGTAATAAGACGATATTTTTGTAAATAAAGTTGTACAAAGAGTAAGAGAAGTGACTTATCGGCGCAGTGTTTTGTTGTAGGTTATACAAGATTCCTTAAAATTTTAAATAATGAACGCTGTGCTGTATCCTCTCTTGTCTGTTTAAGAATAAATGCATATCGTCGGGGACAGTGGAATACCGCGTAACTATAACTACCAAAGCAGATAGAGTTCAAATATCAAACAATGACACTCAAATTGAGCCTAATTGAATTTGTTAGTTACGTGGTATTGCACTATCCCCGACGATATTCCGAAATGTGATAACTACCCACTTTCAAAATTAAATTATATTCATTAAATTATATGATGAAAACGTATGCCAAGTACAAATGCTAATTTTTTCTATGTCAGGGCTAAAATTTGGCACAGGAAATATTCCAATATGCTTTTTTCTACTTCATTAGGAACTACTCTCTTTTTGGTCTAATGTAAGTAAATAGACTCAAATTCTAGTTAGGCGGTTCGTTAACCAGTTCAATATATTGGCCATATAGATCACCAGGATTAACACGATAGTCAGAATATGTTCTCTAATGAGCGATATATAATAACTGTTACAGTTTGTTAGAGAAGAGTATACTGCGACAAAAATTACATCACTTCTTGAAACAAATAACTAATTTTCAAAAATATCACGTAGGTACCTAGTGAAGGAATGCAAATAGTACAAAATATGTTAGGTACGAAGAAATCACAAAGTACTTAATACATTTCACTGTATAATACCTATATGTAGGATCTGTAAATAATTATACAGAGTAAATATTATAAAAAGATGATTATATTTTCAATCAAGGTACGAAATTAATTAATAGCAAGTCCTAGCGACTTCGTTTCGTTGTATATTCACATTATCATTACGGGATATTCAATCATTTCTTTAATGATTCACGTCAGTCATTATTAAACAAGTCAACTAGTGTAAATATTTTTTTAATTATTATTAGCAAAACATGCATTCTGATGACTGTCGAGCTTCATCACAATATTTTATCATTAATTATTATTTTAAAGGCATAATTATGGTACTTATAGTATTATTTATTTTATGCGTTAATATAGTAATTATGCCACGTCGTGCAAACTCACAGAGATGTGAATTAAATGACTAGTTCAATGTGACTGAATAAATAAATAGGTATAAGATAAGGTAATGTAATGAGCCTACTTATAACAAACTAAAAGTTTACCCGCGGTGGTATACATACAGTACACTACATGACGCAGCATTTTTCCCTCCCGCTCGCAGAGGCTTCGCCACCATCTTTCACTACTTTGTCTTTCTTTTTCTTTCCCTTGCCATCAACTTGGAGGGACACGTTTCTATTCTTTTCCATGTTTAGTAATTCCTGAAATCAGAAAACAAAAAGGTGACTACTTATTACACTAAGTGTACGTATTTGAACAAATAGCTACGTACATAATATGATCGAAAAAATAGAACACAAATCAAAATTATTTCATAAAATAGTTTGATTTGAAATAAAACTACTAAAACGGATAAACTCTTGTATATTAACTAATAAGTGTTCGAAACGTCGGAATGAAGTTACAATTAGTTAATATACGCGAGTTTATCCGTTTTCATAGTTTTATTTCATGTGTAATCCTCGCGGTAACCGAAAAATATTATAGTTTGATTTGTTCTACAAAAACCTGTAAAGTACACTCGTCTAAGATCGGATGACCGCAATAACTACTAAAATAGTTGTATTTTTTTCTCACAAGCAATATTACGTATGACACCATTTCATTCTCGCTAGTATAAGTATCCAGCAACCGCTCAGCCGCATCAGTCGTGAGTTACGTTAAAAAAATATGTTTTTTTTTTGAGAATTTTTGGAGATCCGATCTTCATCAGGAAGCTATGCACCTTCTTCTCCTTACTTTAGAATTGAAATTATGATACTAGTCCGATCTTAAGCCAAGAAGGTTTTCGGTTGGGTGTCTTGAAAAAAAAATTAGTGCAATGCAAGTTTGAGTGCCGATTACTCCTAAGCTATTCGGTTGAGCGGCATCGGCATCAAGTCAATTTATATTGAAAGTTTGATTTCTTTTTTATCACGTACATGTGATGTACTGCAGGTAAAAGTTAGAGAGAATAAATGTATGTTTTTTTTTTGTGTCTATATCCTTTCAACTCACCGAAAGATAGTCCGGTCTTATCCGAGTGAACTTTACCTATCTCTACTGTATTTTTCTCCTGGGTAACAATAAGGCCTAAAATATATAAAAAATAAAAACAAAAAATTGCTAAAATTAATTAACTGACCTGGAAAAGTTGTGTGACGTTATGATTCGTTTTCGCAGACGTTTCCATGAAGGAGACTCCCCACATCTGCGCCTGGGTTTGCCCCTCGCTCGCAGAGACCTCCCTGATTTCTGGACTTTCGTCACATTTGTTCGCTGCCAACATCACGGGGATACTCGGCAGATCCGCGCCTTTTATCTCCTTTATTGTTTGCCATATCGGCTTAAGCTCTTCAAGAGACTGTCTACTGCTCACTGAGTAGACTAATATGAACGCGTGGCCCTGCAAAAATAACGTTTAGAATGGTTAACCTTGCTTTTTTTCTTAATAGGCATCTTAATCTTAACTGTAAAGCAGGCCATACACGTAACGTGTACCTGACAGGTTTGCCTGTACAGGTCAACTGTTCAGGTAAACCGGAGCGTGTATGTTACAAAAACCTGCACAGTTCTGTAACATACACGCTCCGGTTTACCTGAACAGTTGACCTGTACAGGCAAACCTGTCAGGTACACCCTTACGTGTATGGCCTGCTTAACCGATTTTAAAAATCAGTTAACATCATGGGCTCAGCGTCTTTTCTAATAAAAAATATTCGGTTTTTGACTTCCGTTCCGGATTCTAAAATCACATCTACACCTGAAGGTGCGTTCAGACCAAAAGAGCATTCGCTGTTCTAACCTAGCTCCCACTCTACGAAATTCGATCGTTACACAAAACGTTATTGGTTGATTTCGTAGAGCGGGGGATAGAACAGCGAATGCTCTTTTAGCCTGAACGCACCTTGATACTAGTGATACGTGATAACAATGCGAAGGTTTATTTTGTAGTACGGTCCAGGCCTACTACCGCGAAAATCGAAATTCGTAAATTTCGAGGTTTTTTCTCTGTCACTCCAAGGAAGGCGTCATTAGAGTGAGAGAGGCAAATCCTCGAAATTTGTCGATATCGAAGTTCGCGGTAGGGCCGCATGTGGCTTATGATGGTCCCGTTTTATCCATTTATCGTGCTACGCGTCACTTTCGCACTTGCATAAATTGCATACTCGTTAGACCGTGACGGCAACGCCGACAAACGATTAGACGCGGTACCAACTTAAGCCTACAGAATCTTCGAGAAATGAGGATACATAAGAAAAACGCCATCGTATCAAGAGTGTCCTCTTTGAAACAATTATAGGTATATAATAAATTGTTAACACGTGAGACAAGAGACTTTCTTGCAATTACAGTAGCATTTGCGGTTAACTTAATGGACAAAGAAAATGGTCAGTACAAAGACATTTTAAAAATTTACCTTGCTGATAGATAATCTCTGCATAGCAGGAAATTGATGGGATCCCGTCGTATCCGTTATTTGCAGTGTGCATATTGTCTTATTACTACTTATCACCTGAAAGTTTTAATATGGCATATGTAATTCTTTTATTCTATGCTCTATATGTCTACTGGAAAACTTGGGTCACATCCATCAAATTGAAATTTATGTTGAAATAAAATGGGTAATATTGTTTATTAGATAAACAATAATGAACAATGGTATTAGATAATTAATACCATTGTGAAATTAATGATACAATAAAAATAGAGGCCTTATTTAAGAAATTGTACTTTTTAAGTAAGAGTAATAAAGATGGAAAGCTAGTCTTTCAAAAAAACACAAGCTCAATGTCAGATTTAGGAGCAAAATATTAATGAAAATTCTGAAAATAATAACTTTAGAAATTTATACACCGTGTTTTTTTAAATCCTGTAAATTTAACAGGCTGCTTGGTACGTTAATTGGAGCTACCTGGTATATTGCTTTTAGTGGAATTCGAAAAAAAAAAATTCTCGTTTTCATACATAATAAATAAAATGGTAAGTGTGAGATAACCTTAAGAATAAGATCTCAGGTGACTGACGGCACATGTCAAAATAAGTTTCATTAGGATGTAATAAAGGTTGCAATACACTTGCTCAGTCATTAAACTTATTTTTTTAATAACTCAATAACAGTAAGAGTTAAGATACTAGTTTCTTAGACAAATTGATTATTTTTGACCTAAATAAGCTTCCGTTTAATTTAACGGAAATCAATAAAAACATGGTGTATAACCAATCATAATTTGTGAAGGAAGGTGTGCAACATAAACTTTTGGCTATGCTATTAATAATGATTACTAATGATGTAATTATATACACTTAGTCCATGTCCATGTAATTGTAGTATCCTTGTCATGCCCAATGTGATTTAAAAAGGACATATTCAATGCTTTAGAACAAAAGAAAAGCAACTATATTTTCCAACTCATTAGGTTTAAATTTCAATAGCTCAGACTTAGTATACAGGCAGGACGAGGGTATACCTAGTCACCCACAGCTATGATCACTGGCAATAAGACTAAATTTCAGTAATATACATATATCTTCAAAAACTACTTATATTACTTGTTAAGAATAATATAATAAATTAAACTCACCTGAACATAATGATGCATATAAACTAAATGAAAAGGGGAAATAATAAACTAAAAATTAAATAAAAACATTTATTACAATTCTAATATACAACAACAATTAAAACAGTGCCTTGAAAGTCATGACTGCAAACTAAATCATATCAAAAAGATTAAACAAGTTCATAATTTTCTTGAATCAAGGTCACTTACTGAACATTAAACGTCTAGCAATTTGCAAGCATTATTTGTTACTTAATATGGGATGTGATGGTAAACCATTTTTTTGTCTCCTGGGTCGCACATATACTACACCATAATTATATTTTAGGGTTATTTTTATTTATCAACATTTTAACATATAAGTAGTGGTACAGACTACAGATGTACAGAAGGTACTATACAAAATAATAACAGTTTTTATCTGATAATTTAAATGACAAAATTAACTTTTTCTTGACAATTGTTGCTTTATTGTTATGATTATGGGCTATACTGTTTTTCTTTTATAACAGTTTTCGTTTATATATGTAGACAGTATCAAAATATCCAAGGTTTATTAAAGATATAACACTTTGCAAAAGAAGGAATACTAAATCAAGGATTACACTGCAGGAATATTTTTAGAAGTAAATTAAATCATCAAAATATAAAATATATATTTTAAGTAATGGAGAAGTTTTGTGTGAGTGGTGAGATTTATTAATGAATGATACCTTTTATGGGTATTTGTTATATTGTGAAAATACAACAATTTACTTATGTAGATATATGAGAACAAGTGTGTAGCATGTTGATATTGAATAAATGTATTATAGCTTGTGAAAAATAAGCTTTTCCAACACTATCATAAAAACTAAAAACAATAACAAAACAAAAAATCCACTTTTCACTGTATAGTCTACATACAATAACTAAAAAAGGACAACAACCTGCATAGAATACCACTATAAAGCATACAGATTAAAATTATCGATTATGCATGTAATTTCGGTCTATTTTAAGAAAACTTGTCTTACTTGTCTATATGTGTCCTCGATTGTCGGTATGTATGACTCCCTAAAAGTGCCTTTAACGAAACGTAGTACTAGAGAACTTTTGCCCACACCACCTGCACCGAAAACTACAACGCGATAATCATTGCTTTGCTCCGGCATAACTTATATGTTGTAAAATAATCTTGCATAAAATCAATTAAACGTATTGAATAGGTTTTTACTGTGTAATAGTAGCACTTAATTCATTGTAAGGTTTCAAATGGAATGGAAATGTGCAACTACTGTTCGCGACCATGTAAACGTAAATCACATTTTCCAGAACAGCACATTTTTACGACTTGTATTTTTTACGGAGGTAATAAGCCACTAAAACCAACAACGCCCAATTTGCTTCTATACAGCGAACGCAAATCACAATCACATCATCACATCCACATTCCACATAGCACACACGAATGACGTCTTCAATGTTGTCAGCGTATTAATTCCGAGCGGAATAACCTTCAAGTAAAATTACCTCAGTGTATATGTAGCATGTGTGTGTCCATTAAAACATGCTTACGTGTGTAATTTATCATGTGTAAGGTTTACATGGGGCTTGCTACACATCAGACCAATTTAACTATTTTTCACAAGAAATATAAAGAATCTGAAAATACATAACTCAATATTTAATTATTTTTTACTTACGGAAGCACTACAGGAAATGTCACATTGACAAATTTGAAGTTAGTGACAGCCGGAAGTAATAAAAATCGTTTTAATGCTTTTAATGTGACTCTGTAAGGGGAGGTTTAGACAGTAACATAATTATTTAATTTACTATTTTTTTACTTTATAAATAGTAATGAATTCGCAAATTCATATCATATCAAATTTTTAGACGTATATCGTTATTTGGCTTTTAAAATGTTGTCAGTCAAATAATTTAGGTGCACATAGAATGGTTTTGACGTTCTTTGTAGTATCTATAGCTAGCTCCTAAAACACATCTATTTTAGATAATTACAAATGGCTTCCGTTTTCAACTTGCGGTTATCCTTCACTGCTGGTATGGTTTTTTAATCAAGGTTTGTAGCACTTATCCATTTAATTGATAATAGTGTAGTGTATTTGCATTACTATTGTGATTACTTCTAGCAAGGTAAGTACAATTTGTGCTAAACTTAACAGGAGACGAGAAAAATACGACCCATGTTTGTTAATTTTTGGGAAGGTAACGTGCCGGCTTCAGTTTACGTGAACAAAATATTGTTACTCTGACCACTTTTTCGTGTTATGTTACGTTAATATTATATTTTGTGTAATAATAATGCATTCATTTCGCCTTTCGAATGTGCTTTTATACTCCTCGTCAAATCGATGATTTCTTTTCCAGGATCAATTTTGCCGTGCGATAGTATTCGGTCATATAATTTCAACTGAGTAGTTCTGTTACTGCCAAGAGTCATGGGCATACAGGATCTACAGACTTATTTAGAAAATGAGGGAGTGGGTGTGGATTTGTTTCGGATTGCACGAAATCATGCCGGCGGCTTCCGACTTGTGCTTGACGCGGAGGGGTGTCTCGACCGGCTCTATGGAGGATATTTTTCGGGCAAGTTTTGAACATCAGCTGTGTCGCTTATAATTTTATTGTTGTAATATTATATTGCTTCTTAATTATACTTGTTTATGCAAGACTTAATGTATTTACGATTTGACATTTACAACCTTGCTTCATCTAAAACAACATACTGACTGTATTATGTATTCTATATCTAATATTACTATTATATACATATTTATAAATTACTAAGCAGAAACATAACAAAAGCTGCATTATCTTATCATATTTTTACTACAGTATTAAAAGAACTTGTTCTGAGTTAATTGTTTATTTCTGTCTTTTAAAAGTATAAATCTAAAAACACTAGCAAAATGAATGGTTTATAAAATAAATTACAGATATATCTTTGCTTTGGTTCTTAAGCTACATATCTGTTGTAGTGTGAGACAGACAGAAAATGTTTTATATGTTATCCAGATATGGAATAATCAATTAACATGAAATTGTCATTCTATCAACTCAAAACAGAAATATTGTTGATTGACAAGCAAAACTCACTAAGTAACAAATACCTACTTGAAATATAGCTCCTACCTCAGTTCTGATTTAATACTGACATGAGAGGTTGCTAAGAGTAGTGACAGTTTTTATAGTGAGTTTTGCTTGTCAGCCGACAATATGCTGCTTGAAGGGTCATTTATCCATTATCCTGACCTGAGTTCTTATTATTGTTTTAACTGTTGTTTAGATTGGGCATGTGGAGGACAGTGGGCTCGCTGTGTCCAATTTCTAACCACGCTGGCACAGGCCCTTGCTGAGCATCAAGTTTCACTATGTGTTTGCTTCAATGGAGCACATCCTGCTCCACCGGTGGCTCCGCAGCACTGGATTCAGACGCAGTCAACTTATAGGCAGAGAGTCAACTCTGTTAGTCTGTTTTAAGTACACAACTTCTTTTTAGAGCTTTATACCATTTCATTTTGATTTGATTGGACAGTTCCAGTTGAAAGGTAGAAAATGAATTCTTTTGGTGTTTGTGTTGAAATCTAATAATGTTTACAACAGGTAAGATGCAGCTTTAATCAGTCATCATGTTGATAAATTAAATTTGACTCCTAATTTTCTATCAGTTATCTTAGGTATCTGTTGTTTAGAATTGTTCAACAATTTATTGCCAAATATAAGAATCACTTTATTTCATAGGTAAACTAATATTTATGGACAAAATAATGACATAAAATCCTATAAATAACACAAAGTATGGCCAAATGAACAAAAACAAAGGAAATATCCCATGCATCCTGTATAAATCCAATGTCATTACTCCTTTTCTTAATAAACCGAAGTGACTTGTTGCAACAAGTTGATGCTTAGGTACTACAAAATAAGTTTCGCCTAAAACAGATCTGGAAACTATATACTAATTGGAAAATCAATAATGTTGACTGAACACAATATGGGCCCTAATTGATAAAAGTACCATTTTAATTTTTTTGTCTGTTTCTCTGGTTTTTCTTTACTTGTATAACATGCTATGAACGAGCCATTCACGTATCTCATCAACCTCTTTAACCTAATTTGTATAATTCTTGAATATGTTATGAATTAGAACATTTACATTTTCAGGTATTACGCCATATTGTCACAAAGGGTACCCCACCACCGAAAGTCTGGTGGGTCCCTCCTATGGGGCTCCATTCATGTCTGCGAACTGCCCTGAGATATCTGAATATACCCATTGTAAGTACCAACTAGGGCTCTCGGTCGTGTCCGGGTTTCGTGTACCCGTTTCCGTGTACCCGTTTCTTTGCTACCGGGAAACGGGTTTCTTACCCGTTTGGAACGTGTAATTAGGAACCGTGTAATTAGGACACGGATACCCGTGTCTGATCCGCCCTCAATGTGTAGTGGCATTGGCAATCTAAAACATAGGTTCATAAACATCGGTTTTATATTTGAACAAAGTATTGAACCGCATTTAACCACTAACAAAGAAAATTTCTAGCTGCGTAATTCGTAAAAAACTTCGAATTTTTCGGTAGTTTCGAGTTTTTACTAAAAAAACATAGGCTTTTCGAATATTCAATTGCAATGGATCCACAAGACTCAAGCTTGGAAACGTTTCTAACTTGGAAACGTTTCTAAGTGGAAACGTTTCTTGGCGTTTCGTGTCGTTCGGGTTCTTAGTACCGCCGGTGTTAAGGATTCGTGTACACGTGTCTGCGGGTAACACGGATACCGGTAGCCCTAGTACCAACTGAAACTTGAGAACATATTTTTTTGTTATGTATTTATTTATTTCAAATTCTTGATTCATAGAGATTAGGGCTGTTTCTATTCTTTACTGATAGATGTATGTTGCATGTCTGTGGGAATATTCTTTCACAAATTAAACTTTATTGTATGTCTTTGTTCTATTTCATTGTCTTTTCGTGCAGATGGTATCCTCAGATGACCATTGCCAGGAAGTGGTTGGTTTGTGCCGGGAAAAAACCTATGCTGGTTTGATTGGCTGCTCTGGGGAGTACTTGGTGTTCCAGCCTCCGAGATACTTTAGCTCATCACAGCTAAAGCTCACATACAGGGTGAATTACTCTAAATATGTACAAAGTTGAATAGTGATCTATTAAATCATTGGTTGACAAGCAAAACTCATTAAGTAAGAAATACCTTGTATATCCGTTCTGAATCAATACTGACCTACTGAGGTTGCTAAGAGTAGTGACAGTTTTTATAGTGTTATGGTTGTTAACCAATAAAATGTTAGTTACGAAACTTGAATAATTACTATTTAACAAAGAATTAACACATCTCCACTTTATTTGTTGATCATTATAATATAATATCTGAACAACAGTCATTATTGATAACTAATATTTGTCCTTGGTCTTCATTGCTTACTAATTATTTAAGTATGACAATTTAGTAAGATTGTCCCATTATATTTATTTATTTTTTACTTAGAGATAGCACTAGCTATTTTTAATATTTAAGGGCATATGATTTTGTTCTGACTGTCCTGGAGATTTCAATACCTCCTTAGATAGTCACAATGTATTCAGATTATTCCCTATATGTATGTTATGTAGGGACTAATTCAGATTTTTATTTTGCAGTCGTCATTGGAAACTAAGGAGTATAAGATACCTGAGCTCCCTCAATTGTTGGAAGTGCCTCAGGACCGCCTTTGCCTTATGGCCGCTCTTCTTGGTGGCACCATTTTATCTGAGCAGAGCCTCACTGATTTCTACAAACGCTTGGGAATCACTCAAAAGAAGGTATACCAATATAATAGTGCTCTCACAATCCCTTACCCATTTAACAGGCATGGCATAAACACTCCAAATCCATCCTCTTAATCTAAAAAAAAATGTATGAGAAACAAATACCAAACAGTGGTTTTACTTTACAGTGTGGTCGTTTTTGAGACTGGATATCGTGGTTTATTATTGATATAATAGTTAGAAAACTCGATGTTTCTTATATTACTAAGAATAAAACGAAGAACAATTTTAATTGCCTGATACAACGGACCAACAATACTGCACATTGATTAAATCAATTTATAGATAAACCTCCTTTTTCACATCTATCATCTCTATTTTAGTTAAGATGTGTTTGGTCCTGATTAGGGTGTGCTCCCGGTTCTGAATTTGTATGGCAGGAACCGGGAATTCCCACTGATCTCACATTGATTTGTATTTGTTTTTGTTTGTAAAGACACAAAACACATTTTTTGATTAAATAGAGTAAGTGTAAACTATAATGATCAGTTGTTACAAGCAGCAATTCTTAAAGGTACTCATCACTACTAACTAGGTTGGTCTTTGCAGCAACAAGTACCACCAGAGACCTTGATAAAGGCTGTAAGCCAATTCGTGCGCGATTTGCAATCGTCAGACATCGATAGTGCGTGCATCGAAATATTTGGCGATCTAAACGACCTTCGAGCGGCGAAGCTTAAACAAGCTGTTCAGTATTATCTAAACGGCACCAAAGATGGCTTCCTCAAATACAGAACTGCCACTGGTAAGTTAAATTCATGTAACAAAAGACAATTGTTGCATGGATTGAATAACTTTATCCTCGTCGCCAATTTTAATGCCAGTTGCTTGAGTTGCTCCAACCACATTTTACAACTAATCAATATCAATCAGCATATGACTATGAAACTCATGCAATAAAAAAAAATTACATTTTAACCGTAGCAGACGTTTTGCTGTAATCGACTTTTGACTTCAATAGGTAAGAAAATACTATGAGTATTATAAATTCATATTGCTTTACCGAATATTCATACTAAGTCCATTAAAATCTAGTTATCTCTGACCTCGAGAGGTAATTATAGCAAATGGCGATTAAAGTATACCTACGAATGTTGACTGTATAATGCATATTTAATTATTGTTAGGTCGCCGCCCGAAAAATAACAACAAGAGGAATCAGAAACCCGACAGTCCACAATCATCCACTGCCGATTTGGATACTTCAAAATTAGCGGCAGAGTCATCCGAACACGAGGTTCACTTCAGTTATTATAATCAACTATACTACTATTGCTACGATCATCCACGCCTTTTCATCGTCATCCTATACATTGGCATACAAAAACATGTTTTAGGTCACTACTTAAATTTTGCATGGATCAAAATTATAAGTGCAGAGTACATTTTGGTTTTTATGATTTATTTATGTATGTTTATTTGAGTTTTGAGGCTGCGAATTTACTAGGGGACTAAACTTGTCACGTCAGACTAAATCAAGTGAATCTGGGGTGTGGCAAACTGGAATGAAATGCCATGTAATCTCATTTTGTCTAACGTGTAGTCATCCGATGTTTGAAGAGTGATTTAAGTTTTCAAATTGGCTTACTTTCGTAGGAAAACCATAGAAAAATTGGCCAATTTGAAAGAATATTCTTCGAATTATCTTCTTAATTACTGACGGGCACATACGACGTACGCGGTCCCCTAGATAAATTGACGGCTAATTATATTCGTTTTCGGTTCAAATTTATTTTATTTTTATGTATTAAGTTATTTGTTCTATTTCATACTCTGAGCACTTACAAAATTTAAAACACTAAATTACAGCAAAAAGGCTTGGACGATTACAAATTGGCTACAGCAAACGCGTCAATGAATGCGGACTTTAGCGCCGACGAGAGGACGGAAGTGGGTTTAGCTCTGGCTTCCATGTCATTGGAGGCGGGCGACGTAGACCAGAAGAAACCAGCGCCTAAAGCTGCTGAAAAACAAGAGAAACAAGTTGCGACTAAAGATAAAGAGGTTTGTTTGTCTTTGAAAATATTAAAGCCTGGAAAATCGAGTTCTGTCATGCCTATAGGGCTATACCCGAACAGGCAGCACAGCAGCTGTCAGTTCATGGAAGCAAAATATCGTTTAAACTTTAAGCATTCAATATAACCTGTTAACTAGTCCATACATGTTTGACTCTTTGACTAACTGTTTAACTGATTGTGCAAGTGTGACCTAGTTAAGTTGGTACCGCTGGCTTCCCAGAGGATTATGAGGTACCGGCCGGTATTGTATGTAAAGACGAATGTTCAGGTAGGGATGAAAGGTTAATATCTAAAAATCA
Organism: Thaumatotibia leucotreta; assembly: GCA_025490895.1. Taxonomy (NCBI): domain Eukaryota; kingdom Metazoa; phylum Arthropoda; class Insecta; order Lepidoptera; family Tortricidae; genus Thaumatotibia; species Thaumatotibia leucotreta. The sequence continues at coordinate 19,876 of JALPQI010006500.1, forward strand.
TAAGGTAAAGGACACCCTAATGAAGATGAACCACAATTAACTTTACCTGTGGTATGAATGAAAATTAATTAATTTAATTTCAAGGCAAAAGGAAATTCCGCTCTTTTACAGTTCACGCACGCATTACAGTTACACTATCTCTGGCACTTAGAAACTTCTACCATCTCATAGCTAACATGTCTAGCTGTGATTAAGTTTTGCTCCTATCATCTTAATATTTTTTGTTTTTGTAATACTAATTAGATTTTATTAACTTTCACTTTCCACAGGAAAGATTTGTTCTAACTCGTACAAAAAAATCTGTACCAGTAAATTTAATAGGGGTCAATTCTAAAAATGTTCAACAACAAACGACTACTAATCCGAATTTCAATGACTAAAAAACAATAAAATTGCAGAGCCGCCACAGCAAGTCTCCCAACTCGGACAACTGCCCGCCCGCGCCGGCCGAGGTGCTCCGCACGTGCGCCGAGCGCCACGCGCGCGGCCTCATGCACCCGCACATGCTCGCTGTCCTCACCCACCGCCAGGTCAGCACCTAACACTACAGATCCGCCACAGCAAGTCTCCCAACTCGGACAACTGCCCGCCCGCGCCGGCCGAGGTGCTCCGCACGTGCGCCGAGCGCCACGCGCGCGGCCTCATGCACCCGCACATGCTCGCTGTCCTCACCCACCGCCAGGTCAGCACCTTACTAGATTGTTAACCCAGGGTCGAAAGTACAGGTAAATAGGCCCTTTGGTACCGTTTGGTAGCCAAAGTTTCGTAACCAGCTACGAAATGGGAATACAATCCCGATAGGTAACTGGCTTTAAATCGGGACTTATCATTACTGATTTGTAACCAATTTTGTACCAAATCCGGCTACGAGATGGGAAAGTTATTCCCATTTCATAGCTGGCTACCAGGTGGGAATCCATATTTCCCATTGGACAGTCAGCTACCAAATCTGGCTACTAAACGATACTAAAGGAAATAGGCATGATGACTGGCAAGTCAAATCAATATCTTTTTTCGAACTGTCAAAACGATCACCACTATGTAATTTTATATGAAATACTCAAAAGTGACGTCACGTTTGAGTACTGCCAAATAACCTACTCTTTTAAGTTCTTTTCGATTTATTAAATAGAAGTTCTGTTCAAAAATTACTGCTATCTACGTCTTAGTAATAATTTCTTCGTGTATTATGTCGTGCATAATGTTAAATAATTTCTTTTAACTACAGTCATCATCCCTATTCACGAAAGCGCTGGCACGAATGGATTGAGTAAGTGACAGAAAATATCTATGTGTGGATGTCTTAATTACAGGACATACAGGTTGGTATAGGACGACCGCATACACACAATGATAAATGTCATTCATTTCTTTCATTCCATTCTTGCCAGCTTCAGTGAATTTACCTGTACTTTACATTCGAGATAATTCCCTTTAGTACCGTTTGGTAGCCAAAATTTCGCAACCAGCTTCGTAATAAAATCCCAATAGGTAAGTGGCTTTAACCTCCTGCCTACATGTGTCCTACCCAAAGGACATAAGCGTCCATCAATTTCTAAATTCTATGTCAATTAGACAAATTTTCTATTTGATCCGGCAAATTTTGAAATAATGTAGGCACGAGGTTAAATCGGGACTTATCTTTACCGATTTGTAACCAGGTTTGTACCAAATCTGGCTACGAGATGGGAAAGCTGGTCCCATTTCATAGCTGGCTATAGGTAATTTCACCAGAGTTATTAAGGTGATGAGTACACACACATCCAAATGAAATAATAATTGCAAAAGATTTAGTGAATGAATGAATGACTTGCGTCAAAATATTGAAGCAAATCCCTTGAACAAGCTTTTTGGTCAATCTTACAGTTGCAATTGAGTTTGCTGTCAGTACCAAAAAAGAACACTAATTCCAAATTCCCTGTGTGTTTACATCAAATGTTGATGTGTGCATCAACTAAGTAACTACTGACCTATCTATACCAGGCGGGAAACCATATTTCCCATTTAATGAAATATGTATACAATTGTGCACTTTATCCCAATACATTAAGTAATCGTTTGTACACATATTTATGAAACCGACTGTACTCCTATTCCGGTGACACAACATTTGTGTTAAAAATGTTCGTATTTCTATGTAGTGACATAACCAATAGGAGTAATAATTTTTTGATCACAGATCTGTGTCAATATCCATAACTTTTGAAGACTCGCGCGGTTAATCCAGTCGTAAAGCGTCTTTACAAATATTGAACAACTTGTGAACCTTAAAATGTTTCGGTATTTATTACGTTAGCAATAATTCGCAAATGTGCATTCAGGTGGCGCTGCCAGTCCTCATGGAAGACGACAACCACCGCGAGATCCCTTCCATCCACCACTTCTACCGACCCATCCGCCAGAACGTATACGCCATTCTCTACAACATGCACCACCATCGGTTCATGGCACAGAAGGCTAAAGGTAACTTGTAGGGAATCTAGCAGAGACGAAACGAATAACATGGTACACAACTACAACACACGTGGCGCCCACAAGCTTGTCGGCGTGCCCCGTAGGATGGTAAAGTCGACCAAGCTCACTCATATCATGGGGCCCACGGTATACAACAATCTGCCATCACCGGCGCCCAGAGTTTGACCAGTTTTAAACTTCGCCTTAAATGCTGGCTTGTTGAGCACCCGTTATACAGCTATGACGAATATTTAAACCAGGGGAAAGAAAATGCTACAATATTTTTACCGTACTGTAATAATGTTCACCACATAATAATTATCAGTAATTTCAACTGTTTCAATTATATATTGTATATTTGTATAACATAATGAAGTATATCCCATATTTTGACGTATAAACTGGCTGAATAAATTGACTTATGACAGTTATGACTTAATCAGGACTGAACTATAAACATAACTGAATTACCCACAATGACGTAACGTATGTGCTTACCATAGAAAAAATTTACTGCAAAAGAGTTTGATTGTCACGAGACTCGAACCCGCCTCGTCCGAGTAACCGGCTCATCGTGCTCCCAATTACATTGAATTATTTATAAATTACAAATTCCCTGACCTCTATCTCTATCTTATAAATATTATGCTACTAATTTTAATTGTATATTATTAGTTGTGTAGCGTTTACAATGATTTAATTGTATCTGTATGCCAACTTTTTTTGGAACATTTCAAAAAGAATTGAGCATAATTATGTAATATGTAAGGTAATTATAAATGTTGCGTAATATGTAGTACGGACGAAGCCTAAATAAATTAGAAGGCTATTTTATGAAAGTTATTAGGTAAATCTAAGGCTCTTACGCCGCGGCCACGACATCGGTCTAAGGCGACCGGCTTAGCGGAAAACGTATGGTGCTCCCTCTCGCACCCATATCGGCATCCCGCTCCAACTCATGGATTAGCTCGCCGCTGGTCGCCTTAGACCAATGTCGTGGCCGGGCCGTAATTGTAATAGGGGAAGGTGGCCTAGCATATACACATTACTCACGTTCTTTGACATTTATTCATGTCAAAGATATTTTCTTTAAGAACAAAAACAAAACTTAAATTTAAATGATTCCTTGTTAATTATTCTAAAAATATACCCGATTTCAAGATATAAGAAACTGAGTGTCAATTTCAGATGAGGGCACATCGAGCTCGTCGGTCGAGCGAGCGTGCACCGTGCAAGTCGCCGAGTGGATCTACTCGCGCGTCAACCCGGGCAAGACTCCGGAGATGGTTCCCGGCGTGGTCCTGGACTGGCCGGTGCCCACTGTGCAGAGGCTTTGGTTCGGGTGAGCTTTGTCCTAGAGAATAATCACCCAATTTGTTGTTGAAAATCTTAGAAATTGGCCAGGGTTGTTGCGTGAATATTTTCGTAAATTCCCAATGTTACTCTTGGGAAACTTACTGTTTGGGAATATCCTTGCGACATTATTTCGCAGGGGATAGACCTACCTGTATTTTTTTGATAAACACAGACCACAGACAGTGACGGTAGTATGTCTTGTTGCGTTGTTCTTATGCTAGGGGTGCGAATGCAAACGACAAATAAAAAATCGAATCGACATTTAACTTCTTTTGGATTGCTACACTGTTCCAAGCTCTACTGAAATGCATCCTTCGTTATTTTGTGCTGCAATAATCCATATCCATCTCTAAAACGAAATTATATTGATATCGTAATTGCAATCGAGAAAAGTAAGCCTGAAAGGTTCTAAATAAGCAGACGGTCTCACTCACGCCTTGTGATGACCCCCAGTTATAAATGCTTTATCTATACATACTCTATATACAATTCTAATAAGTATAGTCAACACAGTGATGTATCCACTTTTTCAGGTGAAAAATATGGTACATTTATTTGTTTATTATACATACAATTTCACAGCATAACAGGGTTCCAAGGCACTGTGAAACTTAGACACAATTTCATAAATACAATAATACAGATGCAAAAGACAGACACCGATAAAAACACAGAAGAAGGCCGTACATCGATCGTCTCACTTAGTAGTACATGCCCATGTAGTTGTACCTCAAAAGCTATGACATTCCCCTATAATATACCCAGTGATCGAATCAGAAATGAGGAGATCCGTAGGCGAACTAAAGTTACTGACATAGCCCTCTGGATTAGCAAGCTGAAGTGGCAATGGGCAGGCCACATTGCACGCAGAGCAGATGGTCGATGGGGTCGAAAAGTGCTCGAGTGGAGACCACGGCTAGGCAAGCGCAGCTTAGGACGTCCACCCACAAGATGGACAGACGACCTTATGAAGGTCGCCGGGACACGCTGGATGCAGGTCGCATCTAACAGGTCCAGAGGGGAGGCCTATGTTCAGTAGTGGACGTCTTATGGCTGAGATGATGATCAAGGATCGAACAAACGCCCGTCATTTTGGAAAAATAACCCTGTTCCGTACATTTGGCCGTGTGGTGACGGCAGTAAGAATACATTTGTCACCACCCCAACTCCTCCTGCGGGTGTCGTAAGAGTCGAATAAGGGATTGAAGTGTCACTGACGATTATTTGATAAAAGATTGATGATGGGCAGCAGCGTCATCATAGTGGACACAATACTGCGATCGCCAATCCGCTTGCCCAGCGTGGCGATTATGGGCATTTACCTCTTAATGCGTCTATAAACATAGTTAATAGGAGAGGCCTACGTCCAGCAGTGGACTATAATAGGCTGATGATGATGATGATGTACATTAGAGACTTCCTTATCTTATGATGTTAACATATTTTATTTTATAAGATATCTTTTTTTAAAACACTATCACAAAGTATCTATTTAGGAGATCCCAATTCCTTCTTACCTACTTGTAAATACCATGATTGTGAATGTGTAACAAATAAACAATAAAAATGTTTGATATTGAATTTTTATCCGTGCGGTGACGGAGTAAGAATACAAAAATCACCGCCCCTCTCTTCCCGTGGGTGTCGTAGGAGTCGACTAAGGGAAATACTGAGTATCCAGCTTCTCAGCCGGTGGTAGGGTATTTTTACTAGTACCCGCCTGGTTGGCTACCACCGTACATTCGGTGTAAACGCCCGTGAAATGACTTACCTTCGTGTTTGCCGTGTTTCGGGGTCAGCCGGTGTATTTACCAGCATCTAGCGGGCCAGCAAGGCGGTGGCAACTAACAGGTTACTAATTGTCTCCTGTTCGTTGCCGCCGCGATTTGGGCTCTACTTTTCACTTACGATCAGGTGGAGTGGAGCCACTTATTTGTTGTGCCAACGTTATTTTTATTGGGTCGGCAACGCGCATGTGACACCCTGAGGTTGCAGGCGCCCATAGGCTACGGTGACTGCTTTCCATCAGGCGGGCCGTATGCTTGTTTGCCACGCAAGCGGCTAGTCAGCCATAATCAGATGTTCTGTCTATATTGAGGTTTATGAGAGGTATTACATTAAATACACTCCCTTGGCATTAAAGTGTTTGCCGTAGGTATACTAGGGCCGCTGGTCTAATTGTAGGATTTGCCATCTTTTCAGCCTAGCAGATTTGTCATTGTCGGGGTGTACCAAGTCCCTGACAAGTTGGTTTGTATGGCTTTTGAGCCTTTCTTTGTACCTAATACAATATCTGTTAACTTCGTCCTTTATTGTTGGCATTTCCAAGTATTCATGTATTTCTGTGTTTTTTGCAAACCATGGTGCACATGTGATAGCTCTTAAAACATTATTCTGAAACCTTTGCAAGATCTCGAGGTTTGAATTACTCGCTGTTCCCCAGAGTTCAATCCCGTATGTCCAAATGGGTTTTATAATGCATTTATATACTAGTATTTTGTTGCTTAATGTAAGAGGTGATTGTCGTCCAATCAGCCAGTACAGGCGCTTGTAATGAATATCAGCTTCTTTTCTTTTCTTTTTTATGTGTGTCGCCCATGTCAATCTTCTATCTAAGTGAAGACCAAGATATCTTACACATGTTTCCTGAGGTAGTTGTTCTCCTCGCAGGTGCACGGCTGGACATTCCTCTCTTCGAAGAGTAAAAGTTATCTGTATTGACTTCCCCACGTTTGGCTTTATTCTCCATTTCTCAAGCCATTCATCTATTTTGTACAGATGAGTTTGCAGTTTCTCTGCTGCAACTATTGGGTTTACATGGCTTGCAAGGCAGGCCGTATCATCAGCATATGTTGCCGTTACTACTTCTTCACTGCATGGTAGGTCAGCGGTATATATTGAGTATAGAACAGGACCAAGTACGGAGCCCTGCGGGACAGAGGCTCTGATGTTATATAGCTGAGATACTTCATCGCCAACTTTTACTTGATACTTTCTGTTCTGCACGTAAGATCTCATAACCATGTAGAACGAGTTTGGTAATAACTTTTTCAACTTGTATAATAATCCGTCATGCCAGACACTGTCAAATGCTTGCTGTATATCTAGAAACACAGCAGCACAGTATTTTTTTTCTTCTAAAGACTCTCGTATCTTGTTTACCACTCGATGAACTTGTTCCACGGTTGAATGCTGTTCTCGAAATCCAAACTGGTGGTTTGGTATGATTGCTTCTTTCACAAGGATTACCTTGAGCCTTCGCAGGTAAAGCTTTTCAAATACCTTTGAAATGATTGGTAGGAGGCTAATTGGTCTATAGGAGCTTGGTTCTGCGGGCGTTTTACCAGGTTTAGGTATCATGCAGATCTGAGAAACAGTCCATAGTCTTGGATAATATTGGATTCGCATTACAGAATTAAATAACATTGTCAGATAGACAATAGTTTTTCTTGGTATATGTTTCAGGACTTCTGCAGTTATTAAGTCAAAACCAGGTGCTTTCTTATTTGTCAGCATTGCTATTGTTTTTTGTACTTCTCTTGGCGTTACAGACTGTATGGGCAGGGATAACTGCTGATCACTTTCCAGGTAATCCTTCACCTCATGGTCAAAATCTGTCATTGTGCTAGTATTCGGCCTAAAGACTTCACTCAGATGTTGAGCAAAAATTTCAGCTTTTTCTTTAGGGCTCTTTGCCCATGCACCCGACTGGGATCTCAGCGGAGGAATAGCCTGTTGTGGCCTTTTAAACTGTTTTGTGAGTTTCCACAGAGAGTAGTCATCACACTTCTTTGCTGATAGTGACGTAAGTTGTTGTTGGAATGTGTAGTTTTCATTTTCATTTATTAGACGTTTTAATTCACGAGCTGTTTTTTGAAATTTTCTTCTGTCTTCTGGATGTCTGCTATGTTGCCAGACTCTTCTTAGCCTTCTTTTTTCAGTAAGTTTCCTTCGTATGTATAGAGGAATATTTATCATGCGTCCACTAGTTCTTTGTAGATGTGGTGTACAACTCCAGGCAGCCTGCTGTATTAAGTTAGTAATATGAACTGTGGCCTCGTCAACATCACTTTCAGTTTTAAGCTTGACTTGCAGTTCAGTTTTCCTTTCCAAGAGTTCAGCAAAAGCTACCCAATCCGTTTTATGATTATATAGAGTTAGTTGTGGCTCTCTGTAAATTACAGTCCTACTGTATGAGCATATTATTGGTGAGTGATCTGAGGTTGTATCCAGACAGCTTTCAACATCAAGATATGTGTCTGAGAGTCCTTTGACAATAAAAAAGTCAATATGGTCTGGAATTTTATTTGGATCAGAAGGCCAGTAGGTTGGTTCGCCTGTTGATAACACTTTTAGGCTTAAGTTATCTATGCATTTTTTTAGTTCTCTTCCTCTTGTTGTGATGAGTCGTGAGCCCCAGTGGGTGTGTTTACTATTCCAGTCACCTCCACATATATGTCTGTTTCCAAGACATCTAAAGTAATTTTCAAACATGTCCTGACATATTGTGTGCCTCGGGGGACAGTATACAGCACTAACATTGATTGGTCCATTTGTGTCTTCTACTGTGACTGTGGTTGCTTGCAGGTAGTCTTCTCTAAATTGACTGTGCATGTGATGTTTTATATGACTCTTTATCAACACAGCCGATCCACCATGGGAGCTGCCATCAGGATGGTTAGTGCAGTACACATCATAATTCTTAAGTATAAATGTTTTTCTGTCATTCAGGTGTGTTTCAGATATTAACATGATATCAATTTTATTGCTCTCAAGCATTACTTGTAGTTCATTTTTTATGGGAGCTATCCCGTTTGCATTCCATGCTCCTATGCGCATAGAGGTCATTTTGACGCTATTAACTTGGTCATGAGGTTTATAAGAGTCCCCATTTGTGTAACTAATAAATGTATCTTTTGTGCTTGTTTGTTGATTACACCACCACCGACGTGGTATAAAAAAAAAAAAAAAAATATTGAATGTTGATCTATTGAGTGTAAGTATAATATTTATTTCGGTTACCGCGATAGTTAATTCATGAAATAAAACGATTCAAACGAATTATATTGCGCATTGTAACGACGTTTCGAACAATCATGGTGTGTACTAGTATCTAAGAAAGAGCTGGAATCTCCTACATAGATATTTTGTGATAAAAAGAATATCTTAAATAAATTTTAAATTAAAAAAGATGTTAACTTCATAAGGAAGTCTCTACCATACGGAAAAGGGTTATGTTTTCAAAATGACGGGCGTTTGTCCGATCCTTGATGATGATATGTTGTGATTGTATTACAGAACCGCACAAGACGACAAATGCCGGCGCATGCGAGCGTTCCTGTCGTGCATGCGCTCCGACACGCCGCTCATGCTCAACACGTCCTACGTGCCGCAACATCTGCTCATTCTGGCCACCGTGCTCAGGTATCTCCATTCATTACTTACCCCTTTATTCATAAACGACAATTAAGCACCAAATTTCGATAATAACTCGGTTTTGGTGTTCATTTCACAAACAAGCCATATTATAAAATAAAAACGCCGATCAAGTTTAAATTCCTACTAAGATATTGTACTTAATTGTCGTTACAAAGCTGATTGCAATTAAGGTTTTTTAATTTTACGCTAATTGGGTGTCCCTAAAAGTGAAAATGTCCATATATTATACAGGGTGTAATCGTTAAGTGTGTCCAGGCCATAATTCCGTAAATATAACAGATATCAGAAAACTTCCAACTGATATCGAAAGTGCGTTACCCAAGGAGTAAAATTACACTAATAACTTTTTTGAAATAAAATCTTGATTGAGCTTGATTTTTGAAATAAAATGTTGATAAAATTTTCTTTCCAGATTCATAATGACATCGCAAATTCAGATCTTGCGCCGGCAGGAATTGGATGCGTTCCTGGCTACAGCTTTCTCTAATGATCTCATGAACGCCCTTCACTTGCAAGAGATGACGGTACGTTTTTGTTCTGTTGATGCATGAGAAAGGTTGGATATTAGTTTAAACGGACAACCTTACGAGTGATTTTCCTTTAATATGAAGGTTGCAATAACGGAGTAGTTCAAGGGTGAAATGGGTGCTGAAAGCCGAGCTCGAGATAAACATTACTTTTTATTTCGACTGAGCATAATAATAAAATTAATAAGTATGAGTAAATTAATGAAGTGACACTTGCTATTACAAACTAGTTGGTCACACACGTCCAGATATCCAGGTAATAATGTGACAAAAGTGTTATTTTATAATTTAAATTCTATTATTAATAACGTGCTGTACATGTTGAGAGAGGTAATCCCTTATCGTATGGAGTGGTGTTGTATCTATAGATTTAATCTCTACTACGTTGTATGACGAACGTTTAGGATGTGTTTGCCAGTACACCATTTATGGGAGCGCAGCATCGTCTTAACCCTTAAGGTCTTCGCACATTATAACGACTCAACGGCGACTCGACTCTATGCCAAATAATGAAATGTTAATCCTATGTCACACTTACTAGGATTAATTTAAAAAAATGATCGCAAAGTGTACGACGAGTGGTCTACGCGTCGTACACTACACTAAAGGTCAACCCCGACTCGTCGGTGACACATTGACCACACGTTGTCCACGCGGCGACCATGCGTTTGCGACTGACGTGTATCGAGCAACCATTTTCATTGCCCACTCGTTCACGCCGCGTTGTCCATTAGTGACCATTGGGTGGATCAACCAGTTGACTACTCTCCGAAAGTGAGTAGAGTTGCTGCCGCGTTGGCGTGGAGTTGTTATAATATGCGAACACCTTTAAATTGGCAATGTATAACCTAATTCACATATTTTACGACACATATTTTGTGTTATTTTCTGTTCTACACAATGGCGCGGAGGCTAGATCGCACGATATTTTTTGATTTACCAATTGAAGGGTTAACCTCACAGATGTCATATATACCATAGATCAAGCAAACGTATCTACTTAGCGTGTCAAATGAACTCAGTAAAATCTACTGAGTTGTCCGTCTTTAATCGCAGCTTGCAGCTTTCGGGCGTCAAATTTTGTATGTTGAAGTGAACAAAAACATTAATAATGCCTCCTTAAGTAATATTAATTGCAACAACAAAAAAATATGAATACTCAAGGGCCTGAGACATATTTAAAATCATAGGCAAGTAACAACTTCAGTACAAAATCTGCCACGCTCGGCCGCCATACAAATGAATGAACTTGTTTCTTCTATCCAAATCTAATTCTGTGGTTGACCTTTTTTTTTTTTTATACCACGTCGGTGGCAAACAAGCATACGGCCCGCCTGATGGAAAGCAGTCACCGTAGCCTATGGGCGCACCCAATAAGAACTTGATACACTCCTCTTTTGAAGAACCCCATACTGTAGTCCAACGGGAAAACCTCGGCAGGGAGCTCATTCCACAGACGGACTGTCCGCGGGAGGAAGTTCCTCTGAAACCGCACGGTGCGCGACCATTTAGGTTGCAAGGTGTGAGGATGAGCGCCCAGTCGGTGGCGAGCGGTGCGATGATGAAAAGTGGACGTTGGCATCATGTCGAACAGTTCTTCAGAGCACAACCCATTGTACAGACGCAGACCTGAAATTTTAGACAATATTTGGTGACCCTGTTTACTATACAGGTGAACGGCATAAGCTCGCGCGGCGTGCAACTCGGCGCGCTCGTGATGGCCGGCGCGGAGGCGGCCCTGCTCGCCAACGACGCCTGCGGCGCTCCCGTGCCGTGGCTCGTGGCCGCTCCCTGGCTCTACTTCGACGGGAAGCTGCTGCAGCGGAACTTGCATCGCGCTGCCCACTGCAAACATCTCGCGCAGCTGACTGATAACCATCTCGACACCGTCGTCAAGGTTTGTTCAGGGCATTGCAGGTGAACGGCATAAGCTCGTGATGGCCGGCGCGGAGGCGGCCCTGCTCGCCAACGACGCCTGCGGCGCTCCCGTGCCGTGGCTCGTGGCCGCTCCCTGGCTCTACTTCGACGGGAAGCTGCTCCAGCGGAACCTGCATCGCGCTGCCCACTGCAAACATCTCGCGCAGCTGACTGACAACCATCTCGATACCGTCGTCAAGGTTTGTTCAGGGAATTGCAGGTGAACGGCATAAGCTCGCGCGGCGTGCAATGGCGGGCGCGGAGGCGGCCCTGCTCGCCAACGACGCCTGCGGCGCTCCCGTGCCGTGGCTCGTGGCCGCTCCCTGGCTCTACTTCGACGGGAAGCTGCTCCAGCGGAACTTGCATCGCGCTACCCACTGCAAACATCTCGCGCAGCTGACTGACAACCATCTCGACACTGTCGTCAAGGTTTGTTCAGGGAATTGCAGGTGAACGGCATAAGCTCGCGCGGCGCGCTAGTGATGGCCGGCGCGGAGGCAGCATTGCTCGCCAACGACGCCTGCGGCGCTCCCGTGCCGTGGCTCATGGCCGCTCCCTGGCTCTACTTCGACGGGAAGCTTCTGCAGCGGAACTTGCATCGCGCTGCCCACTGCAAACATCTCGCGCAGCTGACTGATAACCATCTCGACTCCGTCGTCAAGGTTTGTTCAGGGAATCGTGGTCTGTAGGTGATTTCTGATCCATTCATATGGCCGAAGATCGAACGGCCTGGAGAGCAGTGACGGGAAGAGTAATATCTCATAGGAGTCACGTCCCTCAGGCATGAGGCTACGACTCAGAAGAAGACGGTGATTTCGGGATCGAGGCCCAGTTTAAGGTGCACTATTTCATCATCATCATCATCAGCCTATGTTAGTCCACTGCTGGACGTAGGCCTCTCCTATTAACTAGTATAGACGCATTAGGAGGTAAATGCCCATTATCGCCACGCTGGGCAAGCGGATTGACGATCGCAGTAATTTGTCCACTATGATGACGCTGCTAGTGCACTATTTAGAGAATTAACAAGCACAGCACCATAGATATGAAAGAGAGAGATTTGTAACGAAGCGAAGTCGTAATGAGTCTCGTTGTCTCCGATGTTGGGCCTATAGCTACACCTCTAGCCCGCTGTGATTGGCTAAAGTGCGCAGTGAAGATACCATGTGACGCAGCACTAAATAGGAAGGTAAGTCGATAAATTATTATACATCGATATTTGATGAGGCCTGAATATTAAGAAAAACATTATCAATCTATCATTCAATAAGAAATACAGACCAAAATATCGCATTGAACGATGTGTCTAATCTGTATAAACATGACCTTTTATCTTGACATGATACCCCTGTCTGGTGGGCAATGGCGTGCACTCCATATAGGCAAATAGGCACTGTAGGCAGTTCTATTCTGCTAGGGTAGGCCCTAGCAGAATAGAATTAACATATACTTATTCGTCTCCATTATAATAAGGTGTAGTTTTCTGAAAGAAATTCACTTATCCGTTTAGTATTAACGGAGCTCGCGGCGAGTTGGCAATGTGATGTTCAAAGTAATTTTATGCAGGTATGTTTAAAACTCGACAACTTGGGCGCCGCGTTTTTTGTTAAATAGTGCAGGCATACATTGAAGTACCTTTCCATTACCGCTTTTGTCAGCAGAATCAAGTGATTTGTCAGTGGTGATTGTTCTTATTGTATCGTAACATACTGTGAAATCATAGAAGTATTTGCTTGCGGCTTTTTACCCATATTTATGACTTTTCAATTGCTTACATGTTAATGTGATACTTGCTCAGATTAAAATGACAGGTAATATGTAGGTACAGGTACACATATTTTGGATGGATTTGCTCATATATTTATGAACTCTACTGTAATACCCTGTTTATTAAATAAAATGGTATGTATGGCGTTGCCAACGATGAACGCCAAGAATAAGCCAAGTATGAATGAATGATTTGTTGGAGTTGCCAACAAGGTTTTTTTTGGGCTGCAGCGTTCGTGTTCAAACCTCGGCTCGTACCAATGAGTTTTTCAAAAAACAATATTCATATCATTAGATATTCACAAGTGCTATACGGTGAAGGAAAACATCGTGAGGAAACCTGCATACATCTGCGAAGAAATTCCAGAGTGTATGTGAAGCTCCCAACAAGTATTGGGCCAGCGTTGGGTGCTCGCAAAATAGGCACGTTTGATGTCTATCTATTTACGGAAAATGGCCAGAATACAGCAACAGCAGCGCAACTTTCACATTTACGTAAATTCACTTTATTAATTTTTTTATATTGCATAAACGCGTATTCTTTTTGGATTAAATGATAAAAACTTATTTATGTTGATGTTTAATGCTTAATTGTCGTTACAAAACTGACATCGAAGTTAACTTTTTTGTGACAGTTAGGCTAATTGGGTGTCTCTAGAAGTGAAAATGCCCTTATATTTCGTTCGGTCCGCTTAACTTCCACCGCTGGTGTGACTGGCAGCGTTAAGCATATTAGCACTTAGCCAACGAACGTGTGCCGGAGTGCACTGGGCTTTTGTGGCTAGTAGGTAGTAATTCCTTTTTTTTACGTGTTATAGCTTCTGAAGATTCAATAAATGACTAAATTAATTGAATAAAGAATCGTTTCATTTTAATTGTTTACTTCGCTCATCTCACTATAAGCTCTATTGTATTGAAATTAGTGAAACAAACAAGGTTTCATTGGCAGGTGGAGCGTATGCGCAAAGCGATCCTCGAGGGCCTCGAAGTGGAATGGGCTCTGCCGCCCCTCCCGCTGGTGGCCGGCGTCGTCGGCGGCCTCGGCTGGCGCGGCCGGCCCCGCGGCGCGCGGCTGGAGATCGCCGGCGTCGTGGTCGGCCAGTGGGGCGCCGACTACCCGCAGCGCCGCTACCCGCAGGTAGGTGTCCCCCACTAGTGGCCGGCCCCGCGGCGCGCGGCTGGAGATCGCCGGCGTCGTGGTCGGCCAGTGGGGCGCCGACTACCCGCAGCGCCGCTACCCGCAGGTAGGTGTCCCCCACTAGTGGCCGGCCCCGCGGCGCGCGGCTGGAGATCGCCGGCGTCGTGGTCGGCCAGTGGGGCGCCGACTACCCGCAGCGCCGCTACCCGCAGGTAGGTGTCCCCCACTAGTGGCCGGCCCCGCGGCGCGCGGCTGGAGATCGCCGGCGTCGTGGTCGGCCAGTGGGGCGCCGACTACCCGCAGCGCCGCTACCCGCAGGTAGGTGTCCCCCACTAGTGGCCGGCCCCGCGGCGCGCGGCTGGAGATCGCCGGCGTCGTGGTCGGCCAGTGGGGCGCCGACTACCCGCAGCGCCGCTACCCGCAGGTAGGTGTCCCCCACTAGTGGCCGGCCCCGCGGCGCGCGGCTGGAGATCGCCGGCGTCGTGGTCGGCCAGTGGGGCGCCGACTACCCGCAGCGCCGCTACCCGCAGGTAGGTGTCCCCCACTAGTGGCCGGCCCCGCGGCGCGCGGCTGGAGATCGCCGGCGTCGTGGTCGGCCAGTGGGGCGCCGACTACCCGCAGCGCCGCTACCCGCAGGTAGGTGTCCCCCACTAGTGGCCGGCCCCGCGGCGCGCGGCTGGAGATCGCCGGCGTCGTGGTCGGCCAGTGGGGCGCCGACTACCCGCAGCGCCGCTACCCGCAGGTAGGTGTCCCCCACTAGTGGCCGGCCCCGCGGCGCGCGGCTGGAGATCGCCGGCGTCGTGGTCGGCCAGTGGGGCGCCGACTACCCGCAGCGCCGCTACCCGCAGGTAGGTGTCCCCCACTAGTGGCCGGCCCCGCGGCGCGCGGCTGGAGATCGCCGGCGTCGTGGTCGGCCAGTGGGGCGCCGACTACCCGCAGCGCCGCTACCCGCAGGTAGGTGTCCCCCACTAGTGGCCGGCCCCGCGGCGCGCGGCTGGAGATCGCCGGCGTCGTGGTCGGCCAGTGGGGCGCCGACTACCCGCAGCGCCGCTACCCGCAGGTAGGTGTCCCCCACTAGTGGCCGGCCCCGCGGCGCGCGGCTGGAGATCGCCGGCGTCGTGGTCGGCCAGTGGGGCGCCGACTACCCGCAGCGCCGCTACCCGCAGGTAGGTGTCCCCCACTAGTGGCCGGCCCCGCGGCGCGCGGCTGGAGATCGCCGGCGTCGTGGTCGGCCAGTGGGGCGCCGACTACCCGCAGGTAGGTTCTTACCCCTTATTCATAAAAGTTTGCTAACTTAACAAGCCGCTAATAATTGTTTGTCCCTTTTGCTCTTATGGACATATTGTTACGACCGAAAGGGACAAACAATTATTAGCGGCTTGTTAAGGGTCGGATAGATGTGGGAAATTTTTCAGATTCTGTCAAATTTCCCCATTTCGCACACACACGCACTTCACGCACACTACCTCATTTTACCGAGCGGGGTCATTGAACCTTGGTGATTTTTTTTAATGAAAGCGGCCGAGTTTGTAATTTATCACTACCTCTTTTGAAAAATTACACTTGTCAAAGTACTAGATGGTAAAAAAGATAGAGAGGGATAGATTTTATAAGACTATCCTTGTCTTTTCGAGTCGATAGTCGTCTCAATGCAATGCAAAAGACAGATTTAATAGGAAGAAGATAAAATGAGTGTTTTAAATCGACACGAGCTAGGAATTTCCTTTTCGCACGTGTATCATACGACGTTTTTCAGTACAGATGGCCCTCTGAAGTTTCGACCTGACAAGAAATGAGCCATTTCTCGCACTAGTGCGGCAAAAATCTGTACTAAAAATGGATTTTCAGTACAGATCAATCAATTTGTTAGTCATCATCAGATATATCTGAACGACCACGGCACTCAAAAATATCTGAGCATGCACACGAACGCTATGATAATAGCGGCCTGCTCAGACATTTATGAGCACCCTGGCCGCTCCGCTATATCAGATGGTGACTGTACAGCATCGTATTCTGATTAGGAAATAGTAAGAGAAAAAAAATCTGTGCTAGAACAAAATGGCTTGGTTCGATAGTATGCCTGTTTGACCAACTGGTTGTAAGGCGAGCCATTAGTCCACTATAATAAAAAAAAAACATTTTTCTGATCAGAACACGATACTGTTGAATATAGGCCCTAAGTATTCACTATCACCAGCTTTTCGTAGACATTCAACTTTCCCACTGCTGTGTGCGCCAAACGCACAAGAGTCCACCAACTATTGCAGTGCCAACGACGCACATTTGCGAGTCCATACCTACTAATTTGACATTTACAGAGGTAAATATTCTAAATTTATTTATTTTTTCTTTTTGGAGATTATTAAGAAGTTAAATATACCTGAAAAATTGTTTAATGAGATTAATAAGTGTATAGATGTAATGCACAATCTCTTATTTTCGTATATTGAAGAAAAAACCCGATTCTATCTTCTCCACAATTCGCTTCAGTGCAATGGTGAAGTAGTTTCCGTGAAAAGCCAAATGAATGGAATTATGCATTACATTTGTATAATTATTAATGTGACTTACCAGTAGCTATCAGGTTTAAGGAAGCTTATTTTACTAAATTAAATTGCATTCATTATAAAAATAAAAATGCACATAAGTAAAACATTAAGGCATTTATTATATTATCTTAAACGGTAATCAGTACTTTATTTCAAGAATTACAATTACAACTGTAAATTGAAGAATTACAATTACAAGAAAATAGTAGATCTTAAAAAAAATATTACATTTACTAATTTAAATATTAGATGACATATAGGTACTAAATAAATAAACAATATCGAAGTTTACCAACGGTGGAATTTGGAGAGTTGTCCTCAGTTTTGCGGCTGTTGCCTAAACCATCACTCGGCCACTCCAGTGGTTTATCCTCCTAAGTCCCAAGTGCCTTCTAAAAGAACAAAATGGCGTTCATCATTAAGTCCTGGGTAATAAAATTTTAAAGGTCGTTCAATCACAATGTAAACATTAATTCCATGACGTCAGGACTTAACAATGGTCGCCATTTTTTGTTCTTTAAAACGCCACCTCGGTCTTTCTGACTAAAAATATTTAAAAGGCCCGGGCCTTAGGAGGTTAAGCATCAGCCACTAAAGCTGAGGACGTCGGGTTCAAATTCCACCTATGGCTTTGGTAAGCTTAGGTATTTTTTCTGTGGTATATGGCATCAAATATTTAACTTTATATAGGTACATCGTAGTGTTACTACCTACTTAAAAAAAATAACTTAAAAAATATTTTATAAAATAATTTGAGTTGTTCCACAAAAATTGTAACCGTTATAATGGCGGGACCAGATCCTGAATTCGATCGATTCATATTGCATTATTTATTAGTACTGAATTAGTACTATTTGGTACCTGTTGTAAAAAAATTGTACCTCTTCAATTTCAAAGTTATATTCAATCCGTCTGGTCCCGCCATTATAACGTTATAATGGTGCGACCAGGTCCTGCATTCTGTCGATTCATATTGCATTATTTAATACTGAATTGATACTATTTGGTACTTTTTGTAAAAAAAATAGTACCTCTTCCATTTCAAAGTTATATTTGAAATAGTCTGGTCCCGCCATTATAACGTTATAATGGCGGACCCAGGTCCTGAATTTTGTCGGTTTATATTGCATTGTTTAGTACTGAATTGGTACTATTTGGTACCTGTTGTAAAAAAAAATAGTACCATTTCAAAATTATATTTCGAATTGTCGGTATACTCTTGGGTCGTCTCATTCGTTTTTCGTCACGTTCCTAAATTTGTCCAATTCTGCTTTCGTCACCCATTCTTTATTCGTCACGATCGTTGATGGTCTTTCTCATCTTCGGTCAAATTTGTTGTTAATCTTTATCTTAATCCGTCTCGTTCTTAACTCGTCATAATTTTCTTTCGGTATGTTCGCTGTTAAATCTATGTTTTTCGTATATTTTCATAGTCTTAAGTCGGTACCAACTTAGAATATGACCAAATACGAAGTGACAAAAAACGGTTGAGTCGAAATAAGAAAAAGGTCAACAACTTATTATGGTCAAAGACGACAATGACTGCAGACTAACTTGACGAATGAAGAATGGGTGGCGAAAGCAGAATCGGACAAATTTAGGAACGCGACGAAAAACGAATGAGACGACCCAAGAGTATACCGAATTGTCTGGTCCCGACATTATAACGTTATAATGGCGGGAAATAGTCTGGTTCAAATGGTCTGGCGGAACCACACTATTTCAAATATAATTTTGAAATGGGAGAGGTACTCATTTTTTTACAAGAGGTATCAAATAGTGCTAATTCAATACTAAATAATGCAATATGAATCGACAGAATGTGGACAGAATTCAGGACCTGGTTCCACCATTATAACGTTATAATGGCGGGACCAAATTATTCGAAATATAATTTTTGAAATTGAAGAGTTACTCATTTTTTTACAACAGGTACCAAATAGTACCCATTCAGTACTAAATAATGCAATATGAATCGACAGAATTCAGGACCTGGTTCCGCCATTATAACGTTATAATGGCGGGATCAGACTGATTGAATATAACTTTGAAATTGAAGAGGTACAAATTATTTTACAACGGATCTGGTCCCGCCATTATAATGGTTACCAAAAATTACATTTAGTTTCACACGAGGTATCATTGTTATTAATGTTATTATTAATTACACACGGTACATTTAAAAATATTACATTATGTTGTGGAAATAAAAGTAATTTTCCATAACTAGCTACGGCGGCTTCGCATGGGCGGAATGCTGCTACTAAATATACTATTGTTCATTAATTAGGCAGCCCCCTATTGAATAATTATCTAATCTATCCGATTTTGATAAAAACGTCGAGAGGGTTTTGCAGTAACCATAATAATAGCGGGATCAGATCCTGAATTCGATCAATTCATATTGCATTGTTTTACCTTTTGTGAAAAAATAGTACCTCTTCTATTTTTAAGTTATATTCAAAATTATCTGCCATTTTTAAAAGAGAGTACCTATCTTTGAAGTTTCTATTACCTGTCTTTGAAGTATACATAATATATATGGACTCATTGCTGTTTTAGCTCTGCAAAGCAAATTAAGATTTGTTCTAAATTTTTTGAAGTCATGCTGCGTCTCCTATTTGAAAAGATCCATTTTAAAAATAAATTTCAAGTGCAATTGGTGGCAACCGTACTTGTGAATAAAAAGATAAAAAATGTAATATAAATATACACAGTTTTAATAGACAAACTTCATTACCATTGACAATGATAAAATTATCACGTAGACATTTTATCTACGGCGACACTGCCACCAAGTGGATGCTGCAAACTAGGCGGGGACGAGGCAGGCCCAGGCGGAGATGGCAGGACGACCTGGACGCCTTGGCCAACAATTGGCCAGACTTGGCACCGAACCGGGAGCTGTGGAGATCTGAGGGAGAGACATTTGCCCAGCATTGGGACACGTCTACGGACTAGGAAAAAAAATCGATCCTGTTTTTGCTCAGGATCAAAAGCTTGTATAGACCCAAAAAAAAGGTTTCGTCTAGAAAAGCCGCAAATCGAGATTTAAAATCCCCACACAATTTGTATGAATGTTAAAATAGTACATTTCGACACAAGTGCGAAAAACATGAAATTCGAAACGAGTGGCGATGTTTTGAAACACGACCGATCGATATGGGAGTGTTTTAAATCGACACGTGTTACGAATTTCGTTTTTGCACGTGTCTCCTACGACGTTTTTTTAGTACAGATGGCCCTCCAAAGTTTTGGACCTGACGTAAAATGACCCACTAAAATACACCATACACCAAAAAATACACCATCGGTACTAATAAATATTTTTTCACGCTTAATTTTTTTATGTTAATCGATTCCATTCGTATCCAGTACCAATAGTTTCTTAGGGGTCAACTTATAGCAATGTATAAAAAAGCCAAAATTTCAAGAAAACTGTTTTCATAGTTAAATTTACTATGGAAAGAGTGAAAGTTTAATTACATCATAATCATCATATGTCACGATAATTATACCTCCTATGCTAAATGACAATAATACTGTGTGGAAACATTAGCTACATTCATTATCTCGATTTGCGGCTTTTCTAGCCGAAAAATTTTTTTTGGTGTCATACAAGCTTTTGATCCTGAACAGAAACAGGATCGATTGGCATCAAAAAAAGGTTGTTAAAAAGGACAATTTTCTCGGAACCCGTATGATTTTCCCAAAATCAGTAACGCCAATTTTCAATAATTTAAAATCGAGGAAGGGCGTATAAGACCATTTTCGCATAGCTACTCTGGATCTGGTAGCTGCCCTCACTGACCCAAAAATAATTTTTACCCTGTCTATATATTACCTATATATAAAAAAAGAATACTTATACTTGCAAATGAAAATATTAGGGCTTTATATACCTACCATTTGCGGGTTGTAACTCACATACCTTATTTTCTTTCTTGGTATAAACGACGTCAGTGTTCGTTTATTTCTTTTGTTCCCCACTTGAACAAAGCTGAAAACTTAGGAAAAAAAGTGTTAAAAAAATCATAAGAAATTTGATTTCACTCAAGAAAGACCAACCGACCTAACGAAATAATGGGTCATTCCAGGTGAAATCAACAAATCGAGTGTGCTGCATGGTTTCTGATTTGAATGAAAAAAATTGAGGATATATTTCATGGTGGCAGAAGTGTTGAACCACCACCAGTTTTCTTTTTTAGGGTTCCGTAGCCAAAATGGCAAAACGGAACCCTTATAGATTCGTCATGTCCGTCTGTCCGTCTGTCCGTCTGTCACAGCTGATTTACTCGGAAACTATGAATGCTACAGTAACGAAAGGCCATAGTCGGATTTTCATAGTAAGTCAGCCTTTAAATCAACCAGACTCTAGTATTTTTTTGTGAGTACCTCTTATGGTGAAGAATATTTCTGCTGAGTATCAACGTCCTATCGGTGACAGTTTTTGACTTATGATTTTTTTTAGTTTTTTCTTTAATGTGTTGTATCTCAGGATGTATAAAAGCGAATTGCTTCAAATTTTGAAATAATGTTCTTTATTTAGATATGCATCGAATTTAAAAAAATGAATATCGATTGTCGTATAAAAAAAAGAAAAAGAAAGACCAAAAAATTTTTCATATTTTTTTTTGTGTACCTATGAAGTAGTGACACCTCTATTTTCTTTTTCTAATTATAGACCATACATTGGCCTACTAGTTGCCTAAGTATCAAAATTTTCCAAGCGGTACTTCTTACCAAAAATCGGCAATATGTGTGGTCAAGTTCTGCATTCAATCGGTGTTTTTCAATGTAGTATACAAACTCTTCATTTATATTTGAGTTTTCTTATCAGGTTATCTTATTTAAGAGTAAATGCTAATGACAACTTAATGTCATCATGATGCAAGCTGTTTATTTCATTATTAATCGGCCGTTTACCATTTCAACTAGCGTATCTCGATAATATTTAACTGCAATATATTATTTTTAATGAATATCTCATAAATAATATCGAATTACGGTAGTTAAAATAATAAACGGCCGATTAATAATGAAATAAACAGCTTGCATCATGATGACATTAAGTTGTCATTAGCATTTACTCTTAAATAAGATAACCTGATAAGAAAACTCAAATATAAATGAAGAGTTTGTATACTACATTGAAAAACACCGATTGAATGCAGAACTTGACCACACATATTGCCGATTTTTGGTAAGAAGTACCGCTTGGAAAATTTTGATACTTAGGCAACTAGTAGGCCAATGTATGGTCTATAATTAGAAAAAGAAAATAGAGGTGTCACTACTTCATAGGTACACAAAAAAAAATATGAAAAATTTTTTGGTCTTTTTTTTTCTTTTTTTTATACGACAATCGATATTAATTTTTTTAAATTCTATGCATATCTAAATAAAGAACATTATTTCAAAATTTGAAGCAATTCGCTTTTATACATCCTGAGATACAACACATTAAAGAAAAAACTAAAAAAAATCATAAGTCAAAAACTGTCACCGATAGGACGTTGATACTCAGCAGAAATATTCTTCACCATAAGAGGTACTCACAAAAAAATACTAGAGTCTGGTTGATTTAAAGGCTGACTTACTATGAAAATCCGACTATGGCCTTTGGTAAGGATATGTGTTGTATGAACCGCTACGGGATTATGATACTAAATTGTAAAAAAACCATTGGGGTGGGGGCCCTCCATACATATAACTGAGGGATAGAAAAAAAAATTTAGTTGTATATAAGCGTGTGGGGTATTATTAGAAAGGTCTTTGAAAATGATATGAAGGTTTATAAATCTTATCTTTATTTAAGCAAATCGTTTTCGAGATACCAGCCCTCAAAGTCTGAAAAATGTGTCCCCCCCCCCTCTATTTTTTAAACTACGCGATATAAAATTCTAAAAAAAATATATGTTAAGCACATTAATAAACTCTATTAACGATTTTTGGTTTGATTAAATTATCTCCTATAGTTTTTGAGGTAGGTTGATTTAACTGTATTTTTTAAATAATAAATTGATAATGGTACGGAACCCTTCGCGCGCGAGTCCGACTCGCACTTGGCCGGTTTTTATCTTTTAGTTTCCAAGTTTTGCCCGTGCAAAATTCAGAGTCGGGTCAAATTTCTAATTGTGGAAAAACAGACATAACTTTTTTTCTATAAAAGGTAACGAAATAATTATTACTTTGTCATTATATTTTCAATTGGTTCTTGAGCCAACCCTGGTGCATATCAAATATAATTTTATTCTAAAAATAAAGTACTCGCCGTGTTCATTTTGTAAAATAAATATAAATGTGTTAGAGCAAATACTTGTAATAGAAAAATATAAATGAAAATTGAGACTTTCGAAAATGCTCATGTTTGACTCTAAAAAAATCAATGTGGAAGATAAAATATTTTCTTTATTTTAATCATAAATGATAGATGACATCTTCTTTAATTAGATTTCGAAAAAAAAAATATTTTGCCTATTTTCCGAAATACGAATTTTTAAAATGCTCATCTAGTGCATTTCTTCTCTTGTTATATTTATGCAGATTAAAATATAACTATGACCTTAATCTTTTAAATGCCCATGAATTCAATGAGAAAATATTGAATTAAATCCAGGCGATTACAATTGACTGTATACACCGTGCCCGTTAATGAACCCAAAAAAATTTAACCACGTATTTCTAACTGCATTTAGAAAATATAATGACAAAGTAATAATTATTTCGTTACCTCGTATAGAAAAAAAGTTAGATCTGATTTTGTACAAGCAGGAATTTGACCCCACTCTTAACTTTGAATGGGCAAAACTTGGAAATTAAAAGATTAAAAAGAAAACTGGTGGTGGTTCAGCACTTCTGCTACTATGAAGACCTACCTCAATTTTAATCATTCATATCAGAAACCTCCTCCTGTTCCTCGCTATAGTGAGGGGAAAAGTTTTGTGCTACACACGAGTGCAAATGTATTTTACTTCTCGTAAGTTAAAACACTTGCTACGCTCAAGTTTCTGTTTTAAAACCACTCGCTTCGCTCGTGATTCAACTATGGAATCCTTTCGCTTGCTCGTGTTTCAATTTCATGCTCGCGGGTAAAATACAACTTTGCACCCTTGTACAACAAATAACTATTTCTTTATAGAAGATTGATGATGAGCAGCAGCAGCACAGCATCGTCACAGTGGACAAATTACTGCGATCGCCAACCCTTTTGCCCAGCGTGGCTATTATGGGCATTTACCTCCTAATGTCCAATACGCATAGTTAATAGGATCACCTTGTATATTATTCTATCAATTTATCGGCCTGATTAATATGTACACTATACCAAGTTGCAAATTTCTAATTCTAACGGTCACTCAGTTATGCTGCGGACAGACAGACAGATAGACAGACAGACAGACAGACGGACGTAGCGAAACTATAAGGGTTCCTAGTTTACTACGGAACCCTAAAATCTCGTGTCGATTTAAAACACTCCTTTCAGTCGTGTTTTATTTTATCGCCAACCTTTACTTTTTTCACACTTGTATCGTAATGTCATCATCATCATCATATCAGCCAAAAGACGTCCACTGCTGAACATAGGCCTCTCCCAAAGATTACCACAATGACCGATCCTGCGTCACCCGCATCCAGCGGACCCTGGGGCAAAAAAACCTAGCGGTTAATTCCGAAAACGTTAACTTACAAAAAAACTCTATTTTTTTACCCGATTTTTTTTTATAGACCTATTCAACAATACCCCATACTATAAGATTACAGTAAAATAAAAAAACATCCCGACTTTACTTATAGTAGGGGAGGTGCTCGAATATTTTTTAATATATTTTATTCTACCTCTTTTTCGGTGTGACTGATATGGAGGTACGTATACGTGTACCAAATTGCAAATTTCTTATACTAACGGCCTATGAGCTATGCTGCGGACAGACAGACGGAGAGACGGACAGACGGACATGGCGAAACTATAAGGGTTCCTCGTTTACCACGTAACCCTAAAAAGGTTGGAATTAATTTTAGGTCTATATCGGGTGGCATAATTTTTTTATGTCGAAAAATTTGTCGCATACCAACTTTAAGCCGAAAAATGAATGGCCTAAATTGTAGCACATAGGTATTTTGTCGTGTTTTGCCGAAATTGTTGATCCTAACTTGGTTGTTCCTAAATATCGTTTGTCCTAATGATTTTCGTGTCTAATGTGTATGTATCGAATAATAATTGTGCATAATTGTGATGGTCCTACTATTTAATGTACTAAAACTAACTACTTTTAACAAACGACCTTTAAAAAAATATTTTCCTTAAACTTCACCCTCCCTTAAACCACCCAACCCTGTTGTCCAAAGAATTTTAGTCATCATACCTAGGAACCGGTCGACGAAGCCCCGCTGCGCGGGACTTCTATTTCTGATCTAAGGGATAAAAGGTACCTAACGAACCTATCCAGGTTAGAGTAGGGGAGGTACAGATTCATTATTTTCTAATACAGGGGGGCTTCGCCCCCGAGCCCCTCTTGTGGGGCGCTTCGCTCCCCTATCGCCCCTTTTTCGGGTTTCCAAATAATTCGGGTTTGTAAATAATTGATTAAAAATACTTAAGTATTTTATAGACTACGCCTTTCTCTCCGCCTTTCCTAGAAACCTAACCATTCCAAGTCGGTTTTACCCTGCCTTATTGAACTTGAACATTATTTTAAACCATTCACCATATTGTTAATATAATTTTTTCAATGAAATTTCGGACATAACAATTGTAGGTGCAAAGAAAATTTACAGTTTGAGCAGTAGGAAACAATGAACATTATGATTACTAAGCTTTAGGTAGGTAATTCGACGATCGAGTAATCAATATTAGGATAAATATAGTGTAGGTGTTTTAAATGTGTATGCGCAAAATAAAGTAGGCTAAACGAGTAGTATGCCATTTAACACTATGCTAAACATTCTCAGCCAAAAAATTTTAGGACAATCGACGTTATGCGACACGTTAGGCACCCCTTAATCTTATCTTAAAAATATACTCTTCAGACAAAGTTTCGGTTTAAAGACATTTTTTTTTGTACACTTGTTTGACGGTGAGCACTGTCACCGGCGTCAAAAGTGTTAAGGAATAAATATTTAAAAAAAACGCTGAAATCGATTTGTCTTATTTTTTTATCAGCAGTTGGAATACGACGTATCAAGTCGCTATCTTTCAAATCACACTATTTCCATACAAACTTTCAACTACCTTTTAACCACTTTAGGGTTTAAATTTTATAAAATGGTTTCTCATTTTGTATACAAATAATTATACAGGGTGGAAAGGGACGACGTTCCTTCCCGCTACCGACCGAGTCTATCAACCATTACGATGAACTTTCAGTATAGTACCAAAATAGAAATATCTTTAAAAAGTCAATTTTCCATGTAAGTTTTCGATGTTGGTCCCATACAGAAATTTCATCGTAATGGTTGGTAGACTCGGTCGGTAGCGGGAAGGAACGTCGTCCCTTTCCACCCTGTATAAGTAACCTTCTGTAAAGATGCCATCTTTCTAGCCCTAGTAATTTACACTAAATTTATTGTCTACCTTAGTCTCCTTAAACAAAATCTACACCCCTACTTAACCCTCTCAATCATTAAATTTTCCTGCACTCTGATATATTATCGCTTTTTTCGTATTTTACTTAGTAAATCTCTTACAATGTTTTAGGTCTCCAATCGTAACTTTGCATCCCCTTGTTATAAAAATACTTTTATAGGAATTATCATAGATTTAAGTTAAAATTCAACCCAATAAAAATTGTAATCCCCTTTTAACCTTTAAGAAATGATTAAATTAAATTTCTTGTACTCTTGTAAAATACCTTATTAATATTAAAGTTTCAAGTTCCTACATTAAAATAAATTTGGATCCCACCTTTGCACTCTTATCTTACCAGAAAAAACAGCTCATACATGAAGTTTGACATTGTCATTCAAATGAACAATAAATTGAGTCTCTAATTGTTTACATTTATTTTTACCTATGTATAAAATACGCAATGGAATGTCGAATTTACAAGAATATGTTTGTAATTTACCATTTTTGGAGGTTACCTACGTCACATAAACGTGTACGAGTATTTGCTCGTGCTATAATCAAAACATAGTACCTACCGAAAAAAAGCAACATTATTATTGGGTACTTTGTTTGTGCAATATGCAATGCAACACGGAAGTTACCTCTTACCTACATGTATCCTAGGTACCTAATGTAGGCACGAGGTTAACTAAAAATATTAAAATGTATGCAAGGTACCTACGTAATTTTTGCGTTACTATTAAGAACAGGAATTTCCTCGGTTCACCAAGGAACAGTTCATGACAGCCTTCGTTACTCTTGTGCCACTGACGACGACGACTGCGACTCGTCTGGTGACGTGATATGATTAAATCTTGTTAGCCACATTGTAATCCACACTCCTTTTTTTTACTTTAGAACAACCTGTATAATATGAGCAGCTCCTGAGGTAATAAAGTACCGGCCAAGAGCATGTCGGCTTATGCTAGGGTTCCGTAGTTTTCGTATATCTCTGAAAATATTGACTTTAGAATAAAACTTCGTTTGAAAATCTCTTATTTTTTTCAAAGACCTCTTCAACGATATTGCACACTATAGGATTACAGCAAATAAAAAAATCATTCACACTTCACCAGGTTAGGCACTTGAAAATTTTTTTTTTCTATTTTTTATTTTACCACTTTGTCGGCATAATTAATATTATGTATATCTGTACCAAATTGCAGATATCTAGTACTAACGGCCACTGTGCTATGCTGCGGACAGACAGACGGACAGAGCAAAACTATAAGGGTTCCTAGTGTACTACGGAACCCTAAAAAGGTACATTAGTATGAAACCTCTTTTAAAGAGTAGCTTACATAAATACTCTACATTTATCAGTTCCCTTAATTCCTTAAGGGTTAAGGAACCTACCATCTAAACTGTTCTTTGTCCAGAACTTGCTCCATAACATACACAATCAATCAGAAATATCTGCCAAAAGTGAAACACGTGTCGTTAAGGAGTTCCGTTCTGGTCTTTATCAGCAGTTCCACCTACTTACATTAAAACGCATAAATGAAAATGCTTGATGTTCAAATGATAATACAGAATCCTAAGGTTCCTAAGGAAACACCCCATCAGAACTGGTAATTGACAATAACTTACACGACCATCTTCATTGCTTAAAATGCATAACCAGTTACATACATACAAAACACCAAAGTGTTCCGAAGTTCCGTTCTAGCCTTCCTCGGCAGTTCCACTTCCCTAAGTAAGGAAGTATCACTTTTTGAAGAAAAATGGATTATTGGTTGATAAATCTCAAAACGGTTTTATGTGTGCTTATAATATGAGAAATTCCATGGATTACATCATCACCTTTTGACAGACAGACGAACAAGAAAGTAATCCTGTAAGAGTTTCCGTTTTTTCATTGTGGTACGGAACCATAAAAATGAATTGAAACTAGACAAAGGCCACTCCTATTACTTATGCGTGTGGATGCATTAGGAGGTAAATGTAAATCGCCACTTCAATCCCTTTTTCGACTCTTGTGACACCTGCGGGAAGAATTGGGGTGGTGACAAATGTATTCTTACTGCCGTCACCACACGATATTTGTGTCACAAACTATATATCAGTAAATACTTCTTACTTATACTATAAAAATGTAAAGATTACTTACTCTTTGCGTCCTGCTTATAGACTCTGAAACAACCAGTAATATGTCAAACGTTTATCTACCAAAAGAAACATCTCAGAAGATGAGAGAAATTGTCTCAGTTCAGTGGATAAAAATCTAAATGGTACATACTCGTACACTATACTATAAACGACTGTATTATTAAAACTCTAAATGTCATACGAATAAAAATTTAACTGAGGGATCGGAACCGGTGTTTACACTCACCACATTATTGTAAGATTTATTTTATTATATTTCAAGTATAATCAACAAGAAGAAAAAATATAGTAATACGTAATACATAGTTTCTTTGAAACGGCAATGACATCCGTTGTTTTTTTTCGTTGCTTAGCAACCACGGTCGTAATTGTGCCTGGCGGGCAGCTGGATTTAAAAAATCGCAAATAGGTGAATAGTGGTACTCACTTTATATATCGTATATAAATAAAGCGTTTTTACTAAACTTCTCAAAAATAATATAAACACTACAAGCTTACTCCATTCCACGGATACATATTAATACCATAGGTACAAATAATTCTCCAATTGACAAACAAAACTAACTAAAATAACAAATACGTCATCGAAATAAAGCTCGTCTCTCAGTTCTGATTCAATACTGACATACGAGGTTGCTAAGAGTAGTGACAGTTTTGGCTAGCAGATATATATACAAAAGTGAAAAATTTATATCCAGCTGTGGCCATAAATTCATGCATATTATTGATATTATCTAATATTCAAATCGTATAATAACAAGAATAAAGAAAATACGAATAAATAACTAGGAATGTATTGAAATTTACGAATTGAAACTAGTAGGTAGGTACCTTTTGTGTCCGTATTGATAGAGTCCTGTGCCACTCAGCGAATCCTTCAGTATTTAAGTATTTATCAGTAAAGCGTACGTGCCATTTCTGGAAAGAGAATATAACTATAATATATAAATAAATCATTGTAGTTTCAAACCAAAAACCAATAAGTTACGTTTCCGAACTTATTTATGTGCAGTTCAGCTTATTTTGTGTGCCGTAGCCGCAGTTTCCATGATACGACTGCCGGTCAGACATCAAAATCTAAAGCTGAGCTTAAAGTTTATGTACTTTGTAGTTCGCGAGGATATGGTTTTTACTGTTATACTATAACTTATTTGAATAAATAGAAAATAAGACGCATAATATTTTCTTCGGTTACCGCGAGGATTACACATGAAATAAAACTATGAAAACAGTCATCCGCAGACCACGAACCCTGTAAAGTGTTCGAAACGTCGGAAAGATATTAAAATTAGTTAATATACGCGAGTTTATCAGTTTTCATATTTTTATTTCAAAAATAATTTACTTTCCATATTGAATGTACTGAGAAGATGCGGTATATACTTTCTTACCAAGAAATCGCGGCCGCAGAAATTGCGGTGGCGATGAGCACAGATTTTATTCCACTAATCAACCATTAATTAAAGACTCGTATCACTTTGAATATGTATACCTACTAATATAATTATATAACAAACATATTCTATCTTTCTTATTATTATTATAACTAAATTGACATCCTATCGTTTTGACTTCTAGCCGTCACATGTGTTTTCAAATGACGTATTTTGTTGCCAGAGTATAGAAAATAAACTCCATTACAGCAAATCGTATCCGTAAACTTTTTTCATTTTTAATCGTTTTTGCGAATGTAACTTATACGTGTTAGGTAGTATTGAGTTTTATTTAGAATCAGTTGTTATAGTTTTCTTGTGTTCCGTCATAAAAATAACAAGAAACTTAAATAAATTATGGGGTTCGAAAGAATTTCTTCCTTCTGATTTTCCCTACTTATTTAAAGATACTTTGAGTACTGGCATCCCTTGACGTATATGTATATGATTTTATGTCATTTTGAATGTCAAAAAGAGCTGTCAACGGGAGCGATTTGGCGTGCGTCCGACCTCGAGGAGGCGCTCGCGCCATCTGAGTCAAAGGAGAATTTTGACTCGTGTCGCCATTTGTATGGAGAATATACGCAATTTTAAATTAAGGATTAAATTTCTTCGTTGTCTTTATGAGGAAAAATATTAATATGCCCTGATGCACTAATTCAGTTATCTGGCTTTTAAATTAACATGAATATTTTATGCCTGTTAAAGAAAAATATGCATTGCTTCGTGTTCGAAAAATATGCAATTTTTTGATTTTTCGGTACATTTATAGCCGATTTCTAGGAAATCCATGTAAATATAAAATATAATATCAATTGGAGCCTCTGCATGGGTTCTTTCTGAATAAGTTCATGTAAGAAATATGTTTGTAGAGTAATATTTACTTAACAAATTCTTTGTTCGAAAATAGGTCTTAAACGACAAAATCGGGAATCCGACCCTTAACTTAGCAGACGTTTATGAATAAGGGGGTTAGTTCTTATCTTCAGCCTGTAAAAGGATGCTTGCTAGCCTCGACAATATTGTACTATTATAGACCCCTGTTCTAGGTAGTGTGACGTGTACACGCGCCAGAAACTACCGATTACATCAATAATGTCAACTTCATCATTTTAACACGTTCGCCTCTGGTACTGTTTCACTAAGTGCTTGCTTATACTATGCCGATCGAAATTATCTGATAGAAATCCTATGCCAGTGACACGCATGTGTGACCAAAAAGATTGTACTCCTATGCCGGTGACACAGCACTGTGTCAAAAACGTTCGTATTTCAATGCCACTGGCATAGGAGTGAGAACTTGATTAATGCTAGTGGCATAAGAATAAGATTACTTTGATCACGTATGTGTGTCACTGGCATAGGAGTACAGTTTTTTCGGTCACATATGTGTGTCACCGGCGTCGAACGTGTTAATTTAAATTACAAACCATATTCAACATTTGGTTTAGGTCGATTCGTGTAATATGTCCGAAGATATTTATTCAATGATACCGTTCTCAGGCGGCGCACTACGTGGGCTACACGCCGCCGGTGCGCAACGCGTACGGCGCGCGGGGCGGGCGCGGGCGCGGGCGGGGGCGCGGCCGCGGCCTGCCCGCGCGGGCGCCGCGCCGCCGCCACGACGAGCCCGCCAAGCCTGCCACGCTCTCCGTCAACGGGTAACTACCCACACATGATACCGTCCGCAGGAGCCGCACTACGTGGGCTACACGCGGGCGGGGGCGCGGCCGCGGCCTGCCCGCGCGGGAGCCGCGTCGCCGCCACGACGAGCCCGCCAAGCCTGCCACGCTCTCCGTCAACGGGTAACTACCCACACATGATACCGTCCGCAGGAGCCGCACTACGTGGGCTACACGCGGGCGGGGGCGCGGCCGCGGCCTGCCCGCGCGGGCGCCGCGTCGCCGCCACGACGAGCCCGCCAAGCCTGCCACGCTCTCCGTCAACGGGTAACTACCCACACATGATACCGTCCGCAGGAGCCGCACTACGTGGGCTACACGCGGGCGGGGGCGCGGCCGCGGCCTGCCCCCGCGCGGGCGCCGCGTCGCCGCCACGACGAGCCCGCCAAGCCTGCCACGCTCTCCGTCAACGGGTAACTACCCACACATGATACCGTCCGCAGGAGCCGCACTACGTGGGCTACACGCGGGCGGGGGCGCGGCCGCGGCCTGCCCCCGCGCGGGCGCCGCGTCGCCGCCACGACGAGCCCGCCAAGCCTGCCACGCTCTCCGTCAACGGGTAACTACCCACACATGATACCGTCCGCAGGAGCCGCACTACGTGGGCTACACGCGGGCGGGGGCGCGGCCGCGGCCTGCCCCCGCGCGGGCGCCGCGTCGCCGCCACGACGAGCCCGCCAAGCCTGCCACGCTCTCCGTCAACGGGTAACTACCCACACATGATACCGTCCGCAGGAGCCGCACTACGTGGGCTACACGCGGGCGGGGGCGCGGCCGCGGCCTGCCCCCGCGCGGGCGCCGCGTCGCCGCCACGACGAGCCCGCCAAGCCTGCCACGCTCTCCGTCAACGGGTAACTACCCACACATGATACCGTCCGCAGGAGCCGCACTACGTGGGCTACACGCGGGCGGGGGCGCGGCCGCGGCCTGCCCCCGCGCGGGCGCCGCGTCGCCGCCACGACGAGCCCGCCAAGCCTGCCACGCTCTCCGTCAACGGGTAACTACCCACACATGATACCGTCCGCAGGAGCCGCACTACGTGGGCTACACGCGGGCGGGGGCGCGGCCGCGGCCGGCCCCCGCGCGGGCGCCGCGTCGCCGCCACGACGAGCCCGCCAAGCCTGCCACGCTCTCCGTCAACGGGTAACTGAACTGAATATACAAACGATACTCCTCCTGGAGTATGTGTGGCTGCTCCCGCGTTTCCGCTACTGCAGCTGTGGCCGGGTCGCATCCCACTAGGGTGGGACGGTCGTTGCACCGTCATTTGGGGACGGTGATGAGAGGCTGTTGAAGGAAGATTTGCCATGGGGATGGCGAGAGAGAAAAATGATTTTGGTGATGATGATGCGGTAATGGCAAGTTAAGGCAAGGCAAAGTTCGATCTGAGAGAGATCTGAAAAGGAAGACAGATGGAGAGAGAGAGAGGCTGGTGCTCGATGCTCGATGCGCGGCTGTCGGCGCGTCGCTAGCGGCAGTGCTGGCTCGTCGTTGAGAGTCTGCTGCTAAGGATGAGAGAAAATGGTGACCCAGCGGGGGCACCCGAATGGGTAACTACCCACACCTAACAAAGGCTAACACTTTGATTGCCAACTACGCGCTACACTCTTATCCGATCCCGTGATTTTTCCGCTTTATAGCGAAAGTCGATCTCCCACAGACCCTCGTACAGTCTCCATCGGTGAGCTCGTAAACATCTGAGCGGAACCTCTATTTTCATGGGATTAACACGTTCGACACCGCGTACCCGACAGGTAGACTCGTAAACTTCGATCAGAGGCCGGTTTCTCGAACGCTTGTAACTTATAATACAAGTGGAAGTCTCTTTTTAACACTATTAGTTAGATAAGGACTTCCGCTTGTATTACAAGTTACAAGCTTTCGAGAAATAGGCCACAGGTTCCAAGGAGTGTAATTCCCTGCCGGCGTCTATATTTCGGAGTTCCTATAACCCGTCAGCCTTCAAGTCAAGGGTGACCACGGCACCTTCTTCTTTGGATTCTTGAAACATTCTTTTTCTCAAACTTGCAATGAAATGTTGACATTACGTACGTCAAATTGGACCAGGAAGTACCATGTCCCTGGTTCGATGACTGAACTTGATATGTTATGGTATTTCATAACTACTTCCCAGTCAGGACTGCAAAGTGCCGGAAGTAACCTGCTCTAAAAAGTACAAAGTACAACAAGTTCACCCTGTACTATTACTAATATTACTTACTATAAGTGACGGAAAGAACATGTCAGTCAATTCAAATTAGAGAAGGAAAAAACCACCTTACTTTTAACAGAATACTGTGTGAATTTGCCCTGATTTTTTTAAGCTTTGGACATGTTTTTTTCGTGCACCCTTCAAATAATCTGTTTCGGACACCTCGAGTCGTATAATATAAAAAAAAAATCGTACTCGGTTTTTTGTTTCTTTACTTTTCAACTCATTGTAATTTCTATTTGTTTGCAGTAAAACTGTTCGTCCTGAGGATATTGGTTCCCAAGCTGAAGAAGGGAGCCCTCATGGTGACGAATCCGCTCCGGATAACGATAACGAAGGTCTGTTGTTATTCCCAATACTCCTCTTACGTTATATGAAGTGAATGTTGTTATATAAGCTCTCGTTTTTAGGAGGACAACCACTGCGAACGAAGACTGCAAAAAATGCCAAGAAAAATGTTGGAAAAGGTAAAAAGAAGAATTCCAACCCGAAGACTGACGTAGCGCAGACATTGGAGGCCAATGGACCGCTCGACAAGAACAAGGTGACTGCTGAATAGATACTAACGACCACCTACCAACTACAACAGGACTTTCCACAAAGCTTTCCTCTATTCCCTTTCTTCTCCAAGTTTTAAACATTTTAACTCAGCCCGTTGATATATTTTAGATGGAGCACGGCCATAATTCGGACAAAGAACATATTGGTCAAGGTGACGCCCCAGTTTCTAATTAGTACTAAAAAGTAGTTTTTTACTTTCTGAAACTGTACCGGAGGTAAAGTCATTTTATTTTGTTAGTTATTTATACTCGACGTAGTTATTAGATGCCTCTTTTTTAATTCAGCTTTGGTGTCCGCTCCGTTCGGCAGCGGACGTCGGATCAGTTGCGATACGCGGTCGCAGGCCGTTTTCATTGTTGTTTTTAGTGGTAGTATTTGCGTTAATTTGTAGGGGAAAGCTTTCCAGTAATATAATTCGTACATACGCGTATGTAGTAGTTTGCACAAATAACATTTAATGATAGCATTTGTGTATTCTACTAACGTTCCGTTCCTTATCATAATTATCAATTAAATGTAACATCCGGGACATTTTGGGAATTAACAATTTACGTCTAAATATTGTTGTTATATTGTAGCACGTGGTTGCATAATAATTGTGAATCAGAAAAATAACATCTAGCATGGTGATGTTATTGTCTGAACCGGGCGCCGCAAGCGCGTCAAGTATACGTGCCTAAAGACCTATAAGACTTCCCAATAAGAGACTGATTTTATATTACGTTGATTGTCACATAATGTGTACAATTAATTATAATATTAATAACAAGATACATGATCGAGGCGAACGCCTCCCTAAACCCTAATAAGACGAAGAGTGCCTCTTTGGATATTTTGTGATATGCTGTAAGTTAACCCATGTTACTCATGTATCAGATACGTGCGCTCGCATTTTCGGAGCAAATAACAAAGTGCCCAAAGGGAGTAGGTTTTGTTACATGAGATAGTATTAATATCTGCCAGATAGACAAACCTCGAAAGCACCCGTTAATTGACAAGTGATAATTAGAAAATATATATGAATAAATTAACATGTTCATTAAGTCACGTTTAATTAAAAGTGAGATGACTTAGTAAATATATGTTTTGATTTTAAGCATATAAAGTACTGAGTCAGCGTTATTTATTTACATATAGTAATATTTACAATTTACCAAATTATTATTTTTATTTTCGGCTTGGTTTAGTCGATGTTATCCGCGTGGTAAAGAAAAGCGCTGGAAGCTATACAGGGGCCTTCATCAAATTTTAGAGAGAAGAGAAAACAGCTAATTTTGACTCTCGTGAACTAATAATTGGAACAAAAGTCTTGGATGAAATAGTTTTGATTATATCGACTTGATTCCTGTTTAAGACCCAGGTGTCTGGTTGATCCTAATAATTCGTATGATAACATGGACTAAACCAGTTGTTTTCAGACTTGTTTTCGGTATTTCATGATACGTTATTTAGGCGTTATTGGATGGTTGAATGTTGTTGTTGGAATGCAAGTTGTGTTATTATTATTTTGTATTACTGGTCGCCCACAACTGGTATAGAACAGTAATACAATAATAAAGGGAGAGTTTTAAATTTTAGAATAGAAATTGCATTTATTGAATGATGGTTGGTGCTTTAGGATCAGTGGGACTGCCTGAAACGAGTCTGAAACTCATAGACTTAAGTCTTATAATAGACGTTTAAATGAAACTGAAAGAACATTCGCATACTGACTTTTCCTCATCCTATAGGGTATTATTTCAATAGGAAATTTTAGATTGTTAGTGATATATTTATACGCATTTTTGGGAACTCAAGATTGCGAATGTTCTTCACTTTATATGTATTTTTGTAAATTTGTTATAATGTTATACTTAAATGTAGCTGGAATGACTAACAAGGATATTTGAGACAAAGTCTTGCTAAGATACTCGGTTGGCGGCACAACTGTCGCGACGTATTGAACAGTTACATTCCATTTCGAATCCACTCATGAACATTCGAGGGACAGTTCGCGCCAGTCGAGAATGGAACCAAATGAAGACTTTACAATTTTTGGAACGCTTTTACCCTGGCCGGAAGACAAAATATGTTACAACAATACATATAATTGATTTTATCAATCAAACATGAACAGAACTCGAGTGCAGAGCACACGTATAAGTAGCCACTGCGCTGTTCCAAGTAATTGCTAAACAAAGTAATGTAACTAACGCATCTGACTTCGGGCCGCGGGCGCCCTGTAGCGGCCCCGGCAGGCCGCGGGCGCTCGCGGCGGTCCTGTCGGGCCTGCGGGCCTGCGGGCCAAGCGCTGCAGCGCCTACTCGCTAGCGTCGCACAAAGCGACTACGACATATTATATATTTAAACATATATTATTGCTTGCTTATTAAACACGAATGTGTAGCGTTTAGAATTTTAACTTCAATGTATTTTCATTTCTTTAAGAATTATGTGTAACAACATAAAGCATGTTATAGAGGATTAAAATAACATTTCAACGGTTTCATAACGAAAAGGCAGACAGGCGGCTTTTAAACCGTTTGCATCCCGAGTGTATCTTATAAACCGATCGATGTTTCTCTCGCCTTTCAAGTTATTAAACCGTTTTTCGTGCTCTTTAAATAAAATATACTTTGTCGTCACATACTTGCATATTTTAAAGTGTAATAGTTCATTAGTGGTGATTCAAAGAAGTAGACTTTATTTTTCTCTTTTTAAATCCATTATTCACTATAGTTTTAGATTATCCAACAATATGATAACATTTACTACATTATAAACTTGTTTGCCGACGATAGTCACTTAATATTGTCAACATAATTGTAATCAAAATATATTAGAATACTTGTGGTAATACATAACATTTTCGTAACTGAACTGTAGCAAAAGTGGAACTGTGGCTTTTTTGAAAACACTTATAACTTAGAATGTAACCTAATAAAGAGAATTGTTTAAAAACGTTCATTACTATTTTAGTTTGAACACAAAAAAATATTGGATGAATTTAAATTGTAAACAGTTGTATTTGTCTTCAAATAAAACGTTCCATCATTATGAAATTGTTTTATTCATTCACTGAGATTTAAACGATTATGGATTTCAGTAACAGTGGTTCCTTCGACATTGGCTATGTAATTGATGACTATTTGAGCAGCGTCTTTCACATCATTGTATTGGTGTAACAAGTGTACTCTAATAGCTTTCTCGCCGCCATCGAGCAAGTTGTCTAGCTCTAATTCAACTTTGGAAAGCTTGTCATACATATCTTGCTTGTTTTTAGATGTCATCTGAAAGTAATAATTGGCTTCAGGTCAACTTGAATCAACTAGTTACTGGGTTTACAAGGGTGCGTAATAATATTTAAACCCTGAGCTAGCAAAAAATCTCTATTTGCACCGCAGGCATAGCAAGTGGTTCAAAAAAAATAGTCTTGATCCTTGTGATAACGGCAAATTTTATAAAAATCAGGTTAGAGATCGCTCTAGTTTTTTCACCAATAGTACAATAAACGTACAATTTCGTATTAAGTTATATGAAGGCGAATCTAGGAAATGTATGTAACGATATCTCTATGTTCTCCCTAAGATAAAATTTTGATAAAAATACATATAGTTTATTAGTGGGTGTACTATTGGTGAAAAAACTAGAGCAGTCTCTAACCTGAAAGTAATTTTAAAAAAAAACTAAAAAGTTTAATCAGCTTTTTTTTCTTTTGCTATGACATAATGAGAATATTATTAAGTCCTATAATTATATTGACTATTTGACTCAATATACAACATATGTGAATTATATTAAAATCGGTTGACTAGAAAACAAGTTATCAATGAAAAATGAAATTTTGATTTTTTTTTACAAAAACTATTAAGTGTAGGGTTCTAAAATGTTGCACATTAATTACTGGGTCGCGTTTTATAAAGTTATAATTTACAATTTCGCTGTTTGCCTCTCTTTCTAGCCAATACGTGCGTGCATTAGAGAGGCAAACAGCGAAATTGTAACTTTATAAAACGCGACCCTGGTGTAGAGCCACACTAACCATAAAAATTACAAGTCCAAATTCGTCGGGGGCAGAATCACTTAGCTTGTCCTGACACGCCCTTTATTCTAGGTCGAATCTGTAGTACAACTATGCAGAAAGTAGAAGATATCAATACATAATTTTAGGGTTCCTCACACAAAAGGCCTAACGTGCCAACATCGAAAATTCTAATCAACTACTCTGTTTTAAGTCATAAGGGCCGATTCAGACCGCGGCCGGCAGCGACGCGGAGATCCCTTTCATTGTGAAATAATTTTAGACTTTATCTACATATTAACCCTTTGCAACCGAAAAGTCGCGATTTGCTAACTTAATAATGAACTCTATTGACTTTTTTAAAAATTGACAACTAACTGAACGGTTCGCGTGGCTGTTCCGCCAACACACTCACCCGCCGGGCGCCCATCCATGCGGCCACAGGAGGCGGCGAGCGGCCGCTAGCGGTGACGGGAGGCAGCCAGCGGTCGTCAGCGGTCTCGGCGACGACTCGAGGCGGCGGGCGGCAGTGAGCGACGAAACGAGTCAGTCGCTGCCGGCCGCTGCCACTCCGGTCTGAATCGGCCCTTACTCTCAAATAGAGTGAC
Organism: Thaumatotibia leucotreta; assembly: GCA_025490895.1. Classification (NCBI taxonomy): domain Eukaryota; kingdom Metazoa; phylum Arthropoda; class Insecta; order Lepidoptera; family Tortricidae; genus Thaumatotibia; species Thaumatotibia leucotreta. The sequence continues at coordinate 59,238 of JALPQI010006500.1, forward strand.
AGAGATGCACATTTATTTTATTCATAGATGGTCGTTTAGAATATTCGATATCCGCAATAGCGCCCCTGCAGGTATTTCGGGCAGATTCTCACCGGAATGGCAACGACACACTCGTTTCACCACGCCACCTATGTTACTGCTGAACAGCGCACGGTGACGCGAGTGAAGTAAGTAAAGTCAACAGCAGATATTGCTAAGCTGTCGGAGCGTTTAACCTTTTCGAAGCCACGTCAAATACAAAAGCTGTCACTGAGACGCCACGTTAACAAAACGTCAAAACTGAATTTGAACTTTACGCACATGCGTGTAGGTTTATATTGCTCTGTGGATCTTGACTTATATCGGTCTTTGGTGTTGAACCTGAGGTGCCAATATATCAGTCGTTGGCGTCCAAAAGGTTAAATGAGCTTGGCACAACCTTATTTACTACCCCCTTATTCATAAACGTCTGGTAACTTAACAAGCCGCTAATAATTGTTTGTCCCTTTTGCTATTATTGACACATTGTTAAGACCGAGAGGGACAAAGAATTATTAGCGGCTTGTTAAGTCAGCAATGTTTATGAATAAGGGGGATAGACTATAAGAGTGTGTTAAGATCTTTGTGAACACTACCCGCTAAGCAATATCTGCTGCTGACTGTATGTAGATAAGTTTAAAATTATTTCACACTGAAACTCCAGTGCTCAGAAATATCTAAACAGGTACTAACACCATGATCATAAAGCAGCATTCTTTTCATGTCAGGTGGCTTATGATGGTCCCGTTTTATCCATTTATCGTGCTACGCGTCACTTGCATACTTGTTAGAACGTGACGGCAATGCCGACAAACGATTAGACGTACCATCATAAGCCTACAGATAGTACATAAAATTCCTTCAAACGCAATTACTAACGGTTGTAATAAGACAGACAAATTAATACTTAGTGACCACTATTAAAACAAACTTTGACATTATGAAGTAGATATTTTATTGAATAATCATTATATTTCTGTTGTTTCTCCAACTCCCATAGCACAAGCTAACATACTGTTTATGTGCCTGCCCTCCTCAGCTTTGAAAACATGCCCATTGGCCTTATCAACTGAATTCTTAACTTTAATTAAACTGTCCTCTTTCAACATATCCACAAGTTGAAATGTAACTAAACTGTAATCTTCAATTATGGAAACTAAAGCTTCATTTAACTTTTTGTACTTTTTAGTGAATGCATCAGTATCAAGACAGTCAACTAAATAGTTCAGATCCAACACATCAGTGTAAAAGTCTATCCCAAATTGCAATTTGTCCATGTGTTTCTTAAGTAGGTCTATTTTTGTCAGCAAATTTATATGTGGCAGTCCTATTTTTAACATTGCACTTAAGGACAACATTAATGCAGAGATAAATTTTCCAACATCTGAGCAATGGTGAGAATCAACCAGATGCACTACACATAATTGCAGATTGTTTTGTTCAGATAACTTTGAAAATATGTTTGATAGACTTTTATGGTGGCAATACAACTCTACCTGTCCAGGCATATCAAAAATGAAGTTAGTTGAATTTTCTCCTTCAATTTGATTTAACAGCCATTCTATATTTTGTTCTAAAAACTCCATACAGTACAACAGCGCTCCATTAGGACCCAAGTTGTATTGATCCATAACTTCTTCTAGGACAATAAGTTTTCTTATATCAATATCTGGTTCATAAGACATAAGTTCATTAGCAGGATCTAAGTTTACAATTACCACAGTTCTTCCTAACTTACGCAACAGCTTGGACATTTCACTGCAATAAGTTGTTTTGCCTGCACCAGGTGGACCCAGTACTAGTTGACCATAATACTTGTGGACAGACTTCAATCTTTTACTGCTTGTTAAAGCCATTTTAATTACCCTGATCCCTCTTAAGGTCTTGCACAATATCCACACAGGCCTTCACTGTCTCAATATCATATGACTTCAAGTTGATGAAGATGTTCAGTGGCTTAGTTATTTTGATGGCTTCAGCCAGGAACCTTGCTGCTACTTGTTGCTCCTCTCCTGTAGCACCAAAAATAACGTTTGTAGTATAAATATCACTACTCCCAAGTGGTTTATGCACTTCATCTTTCTGTACTGTTAACATGCTGCCAATTTTTTGGTATTGAGATATTATGAGTAAAGTTTTATCTGTGTACTCCGCAAGAACTACTTCCGTGGGCACATCGTCAATGTCTGCAGCAATTGATCGAAATAACAATTGTTGACTGTCTTTTTCCGGATGTTTGATGGTCAAGTTCTTCATGACATCGAGCAGCTCCATTATCAAGTGATATCTAGAACTTTAAACCGCGACACTATTTTATCGTGAATTGAGTTTCAAAGCTACACAATATCTTGTGGAACAAAATGTGAAAAAAAAACGTATTGTTTAAAAACTGAATAGCGATGACAACCATTTATCAATTTGATCATACAAAACAAAGAATAAACCAATGTACACACCTGTTTAGGTAAAGATTTTCAATTTTCGTTCTCAACAATGCACAAAACGAAGAAAATGAGAGCCGTGGATAATTGATTGCACCAAAATTCTTCCAGCTATTAATGAAATGACTTGACTGCCGATTTGCGGAAGAAAAGAAAGCCAGAAGAGCGAGAGCGCGACCAATTTTTGACACATGTCAAATGTCAATTAGCGTTTCTTTTTTTTTTCTTAGTCCTTGTGGACAGGCCAAAGCACTAAACCATAGTGCCTTAATATTGTGACGAGTGAGAATTTGTGGGTCCCCACATCGGTAAAACTATGTATACATATATTAAAGTAAGGTATCTTAATATACTAAGCAATAAGCTATCTTACGGTAATTTATCTTATATATATCTCCGTCTCTGTCAGAGTGTAGGTGCTAAAGAGAAGAGCTAGATATATTTTAGGTATCTTTGACCTAAGCACCCCTTCAGTGCCTTGGCGACACTATAAGATATAGTTCGGTATGTTACGGTATATTAATAGTCAGTGTGCCTCCGTAGCCTAGTTGGTAGTGACCCTGCCTACGAAGCTGGAGGTTCCGGGTTCAAATCCCGGCGAGGGCATTATTTGTGTATTTATTTATCACAAATATATGTTCCTTGGTCATGGCTGTCTATGTATTTAAGTATCTATATGTATCTATCTATTATACATATCGTCGCCTATTATATCATATGTATTATTTATTAATATACATATATTATCGCTACATGTGTGATGATTTTTAGGAAACATTCTCAGTTGTCGATTTCTATAATAACCTACAGTATAGTTATCGTTCACGGGTTCGCGCCGCGATTCGCTCACAAGTATTACGGCCTTTACACGTCAAGCAATCTCGCGATCTCACTTCATCGCTTATCACGTGTCCCTAGATTGCTTAACATTGGGCTAGTGTGGTCGGACATCGACATGCCTCCCTGCCAACGTCACCATAGCACCACGTATAAATATGAAAAATCATAAATTATAAGGTATTCATATCATTTATTGCGTTCCATGACATTCATGCAGCGACGGCGCGTAAGTGGGACAGCGTTGTACATGTATGTATAGTCTCGCTCTCACACTGTCGCTTCATAGTGGCGCTACTGGCGCCTGTGACGCCTACCTTAGGACATAATTATATTATTTAATAGAAGTCCAAAATGAACCATGTAAGGCATAGTAATTTAACAAAAGAAGGCTTTATTGGAGTGATAGAGACACATGCCTTTTATTTAATTTCGGCGTTTGTGATAGGCCTCCAGTTCTTCTTAATTAATTGTCAATGTTTAGTCATATGAACATTAAAATGTTTCTTGCGATCACATCTACTCAAAAATCGTTTGTTACAAATTTTGCATGCAAAATGTCTCTCATTATTGTGGGATTGTATGTGATATATTAAACGATACTTTCGGCTATAACTTTTTCCACAAATGTCACATGAGAACCTCATTTCTCCACTATGCATTTTTAAGTGTCTCTTAAAATCTCCCTTATTAGGCCATCGTTTTTTACAAATTTTGCATTGAAATGGCCATAGGTTGACATTTGTATGTAAAGACATAACATGGGCTTCTAAATTCTGTTTGGAAGAAAATCTTTTTAAACACACATTGCAGTTGTATGGCTTGGAACCGGTATGACTTCTCTTGTGCCTGTTTAAATTAACTTTCTCTGCAAATGTCTTATTACAAAGATCACATGAGAAAGGCTTTTCTCCTGTATGAATCCGCTCATGGTTTGTTAGTAAAAATTTGGAATTGAAATTTTTCATACAAATCTCACAATTGTAAGGCTTCTCAAATAAATGTGTTTGCCTATGTTTTAAGTAAGTTAATAAGCTTGTAAATTGCACTCCACATATCTTACATATGATTGTTTCTTGATCTTGATAAGAATTATTTATTTTATTCTTCACAGTAGATTTGTCTTTATCATGAATTAGCGTGTGTATTGACAGAGTTGTTGCGTCTTTGAATAATTTCTGGCAAATTCTACATTCATATAGTTTTTCATGTGCAACAACAAATGCATCCATTGTTGGACTTGAGCACGACTCCTTGATGATGCTCACATCCATTTGGCCATTATGACTGGTAACAATATGATTTGCTTCATCTTCACAAAAACCTTCATTGTGAGTCATGGGCTCATTTTTAAAAGTTTTCTCTGTTAGACGTGAGACTGAAACAATAAGTTTATTTTAGTTTATGAGCAGTTGTTAGTTTGACAATAATGGTCAAACATGTGAATACAATAGATTCCTTTTGAAAATACACATGAAAAGAAAATTTATTGAAAAAATTTAATCTTGCAAAACTTGAACAGGCTTCATACTTCAAACTTCATAATTTTTGTTGCGCTTACACCATTGACTAAGAGTCTATAATTGATTAATCTACTTCTTTTAACTGCATAATATTATCATTAGCAAGGCAAAAATAATGCAAATTGAGTTCTATGAGACTATAGGGCAGGCTCACTCCTATTCCAAGATATAAACACAGCCAAGACCAAACACAACCCTCCTCTTCAGATCTTTCTGTAGGGTCCAGACCTACTTCAGGTAACATTGGGAATATTTAATATATTATTGCTGTTCTAATAAAAATTTGCTATCGCTAACCTTCTACATCAACAATAAAGTGAGACATCAATTCTGTCTCCGAAGTTTCAATCTTCACACAGTCAACGTAAAGTTCTGTACTATCAGCTGCCTCGCTTTGTGATTCTTCTTTGATTTTATTAATAGGTACTTTCGTTGCGGTTTCGAGCTCATCTTCACTCAAAAAACCCTCCATGGTAGTCACGGGCTCCGGAAAAACTTATTTAATCATTTACAATAACAACCAACCAAACAAAACAATATAAATATGATATAAATAGTTGAGAAACTTGAGTTGAGAAGCTTGAGAATATTGAGATGACAATCCATGGATGACAATGACATTGAATCTATCGAATCTATCAAATAAAATCATAGACTTATTAATTTAATAGACCGAGTCTATTATATCTGTGGGTGACGCCAGCAATGCCTGTCAACGATCTTTGTTTGGCTATACTAGTGCACCTAAACCGCAAATAGTAAAAGTGATTAAAATAAAGCTTTTCATGTATATTTCTGTTCGATAAGTGCACGGAATGTGATAAAAGTGATGACTTGTGTGGTTCCATGGTGTAAAAACCGCCAGGGTTACCTGAATGAACAAAATAAAGACATTACGTTTCACCGGTAATTTAGTTTTGACTTGAATTTTAAAATTTCGAACCTTATTAAGGTAAAAGTAACTGAAAATCTTATTCAATATTTGTTGCCGGATACATGTGTGTAGCTTTGTGAATTAACCATTCGTATTTGCATTCGTAATGTAGAGTCTGGCTAACGAAAGCTGAGAATGAGTTTTTTACGGAACTTTTCATATGGCATCACAAGCTGAATTGTCAAACGTCATGTTCTGTCTTTCGTTCGACTTGACACCCATTGCTCGCTTTCCACAATTGCAACGTTTTAAGGTGTTTATGATGAAAAATACTATGAAAAGTAATGTTCGTAAGCTGCTGCGTACTATAATAAGTAAATATAAAGAAAAACAACAGGAGAAAATCATCGTTTAAAAGGAAAAACATGAGTGTTTACACACGATATCGGTGTTCCTAGGTTAGTACGAAGTACCATTTTGATACTTACCTTTATTCAATAAATTTTCTTGTACTCATTATCTAATATACTATCGATTATAATAGATTTAAGTTTGTATTTATGTTAGGTTGATTTAAAATGGTTATTTGTTTTTTTTACCAGAAAGTCTGGGAGAGGTTGAAGGAGTTAACGCTGTCAAAAATACGGTAGAAAAGTTATGCAAGTTGGAGAAGAAAGAAAAAAGTTCGCGAGTATAACTGCCTCAGATTGGAAATCAATGACTGACCATGTCATTCATGTGGAAGATAAGTACAGCGAAAGAGACAATGTCATAAAAACTGCATTAGATGAGTTTATTATGTGATTTATGTGTTATGGCACAAATAGTATGAATCATTGTATGAGTTTTTTAAGTCTGACTTTAATTATTCTGAATAAAAAATATAAATATTTCGTTTCCTATTTATTAAAAATACACACACCGGCAGAATTATATTTTTTAGTACAGATGGTGTATTTTTTAGGCTCTAGTGTGAGAAGTGGGTAATTTTAAGTTAGGTTCAAAACTTCGGAGGGCCATCTGTACTAAAAAACGTCTTACGAGACACGTGCGATAACGAAATTCGTAACTTGTGTCGATTTAAAACACTCCCTATCGGTCGTGTTTTAAAAAATCGCCACTCGTTTAGAATTTCACGTTTTTCGCACTTGTGTCGTAATGGACAATTTTATAGGTAGTTTTAATCATGATTACACCCATTCTGCGATGATACAATTTTACAAATCGTTACTAATATTACCTATACCTATGTGTAGACATATAATAGTGTTATATCCAAGTGTGAAAATCACTCTGTTTTTCGGCGATATTGTGGTATAAAGACTATAATGATATGAAGAGCTGAAAAACATATTAAATTTTAAGCCAATCTGTTTAGTTATTTTCAAGTTATATCATAGGTTCGACACATTACCAAGCTAGTTTTAACTTTTTACATACATATGTATGTAAAAAGTTAAAACTAACTTGGTACTGTCGAATCTATGAAATAACTAAACAGATTTGCTTAAAATTTGATATGGGATCCATTTAATAACATGGGTCAT
>JALPQI010006501.1:0-55601 GCA_025490895.1 Thaumatotibia leucotreta
CTATGTAATGTACATAATTAGAATCGAACTAATTTAAATTATATTCAATTACAACAGTCGCATGTTTGAACTCAAAAACTTGCAGACAAACTAAAATCAACTTTATTTCCTACTGAGTAGGTAGAATTCCAATGACTTATTTTGGATATTCTCATGGTCATGTTTGACTGGGTCCTGATCCTGAGGGTAAAATGACACCGTGAACCACAGTCAACAATTATGGTTTCTTGTTTACCTAACCAGTATTTTTAGTAGGTAGTTCGACAGGCGGGAAAGAAAAAATCTTTATATAATTAATTTTATTTTATTATCTAATTCCTATCAACGGGCATAGTACAGTTGCAAGAATAAAGGTATGTCTCCGGTTGTTTACATTATTATTTACCGAGTGGATACGACTCCAGGATTCTCTATCTTATTAATAGCGTATATATTTGCAGTTCCCTCGGAGTCATTGATATAATTCAAAACTCGGATCTTACAAAATGTCATCATTGTAACAGATATTTATTTATAAATTATATGCCGTTTGCAAGGAAAGCCTTATTGTAATTTTATTCGAGCTTCGGTTGGGGGAAATAACACTAAAAAATTTAGCAGTCAAATCAACCTTAGCGTACAGTAATTAGGTTCTAATTCCTTTATTTCGCTCAAACGAAGCTCCGCATCATACATACTCTTTTTTGTATTTTTGGGTAATATAATTACTTTTTTTTACCTACAACTTACATACTTAATACTTAGATCAACGAAACGTGTGGCTTCAGGTGACATTGGTGGGTAAAGTCTTTGTATAACTTAATCACACGCGTTTCAATCGAAGTGCATTTTTAGAAGTACATAATAATTAATAAATCATTAATCCTTCACGCCGGGACCACGAATTAACCATGCCAAAGCTGACAAACAGTCCGTTGAGACTTGTCAAATAATAATGGAATAAATTTCAGTATAATTTTTGTAAATAAATTCTAAGTGAAAAGAAATGCCTCACTAAACGCTGAACGAGTGATCCGATGTCAATCGGCCCATGGCACTGCTAATATCGGAATTCGAAAATGGTCTATTGGCCTCCCTATCGCTCTAACATATAGGAGCGATAGTGGAGGGGGGATAGACTATCTAGGTCGATGTTAGGAGAGCCGGGCGGAGGCACCGAGGCACTCGGCCGCTCCGGGCGGCGACTGTACACTCTCTCGATTTCAATACTTCACGTTTACGCTTCCATCATATAAAAATGTTACCATTATAATTTTATATACTTACCTTGCCTTTATATAGTTGGAAATAAGTAGTTTCGGGAAATATTTGAAACTTATTTTTAAATAATAACAACCTACGTAATGCCTTGATCTTTAGGTATTTACAAGATTACCTAAATTGATTATAAAATTTTAAAACAAACTATTAAAGCTCCACTCTTGTGAAACATTTTTGTGGTACAAGTACTGTGGCACAAAAAAAGGAGAATTTAGTAAATTAAGTTCGAAAATGCACGACTCGCTTCAGTTTCGTGGCAGAATGGCTTCACTGGGCACGTCTGAACATAATATAGTCTACAGCTATTCATCTAGGGACTTACGGGGTCACATATAAATAAAATTCTACATAAATTGATTTCAAATGCCATTCTGTCAAGAAACAAGCGTCCTATTGTTATTTTATATAAACTCATCCGGTAGTCCGATTGAAAGAAACCTCTCCCACGAATTGGCGTCCAGAATCGAACACGGGAACGAGTTAACGCGATAATTTCATTTTATCCAGTCTGTGTGTAAAACAAAGTCCATAATATATTAAAATTTACTATCAAACAATTACACTCATTCAATAGTTCAAATATAAAAGTGTTCGACAAAAACAAAATATATAAAATGGACTTCACAGGATTTGATCTACAGTAACCTATTTGCAAAAAAATAACATACAATATTACGTCGTGACACGATGCGATCTGCCGGCATAGCCAAGATGTCATTGTGCAATCGTACTTATACGATAATCGATAAGTCACGTGACCATAATAATGTATGGAAATTGTCACGTGACTTTTTGTTCGAATCTGTCATTCTCATAGATTTATTAGTTATTATTTATCGCTAATCGTATACGATTGCAAAATGGCACGTTGGCTAGGCCCGCTGAACGGGTCACAAGCTAAGGTTTGAGGCGTGTCGAAGTCACCAGACTTATGGTGGTATGTCCATCGCCCGCGGCCGATGGCCGTCGGGACGAAATAAAACGACTGTGATAGCAAATGCACGCTGTTTAATGAGGTCTAAGTGATACATAAGTATACATACAATAGGTCCGGAGAGGTTACAATGAACATACCAGCATAACCGCGGGCGGGCGAGACGCTGAATATTTAGACACAAGTATAGGGATTACGATAAACTAAAGGCTGCGTTTCCACCAGAGATTTGTGCGAGAATATGTATCCATACAAATAACACCTCGCTCGAGTCATTAATAAGTGTCATTTGTATCGAAACACATCCTAGCACATCTCTGGTGGGAACGCAGCCTAATTCGACACGAGCACCGACGCACTACGAGCAAAAATCGCAGCGTTTTCATACCGATCACTAGAACAGTTTTTATAGAAATTCCTATATAGCTTGAAGTACGTCGGTGTCCGCGAAACGGGACTTAGAATGGCGCGGGTAATCGCGGGGAACGACTATTCCGGCGGCGCACGCTTTTGAAACGTCAAATGGACCGCTATATGTGACAAATTTTTATACTATACAAATTCTTGACATATAATTACGTGGTGCAAGTTTCCGTTGGCAAGTTACAGGCGAGACACGCGAGGAAACTAGACGACCACGTGTCGAAGTCGATTAAAATAATTACATTTTAGACGGCCGATGCTTAAGAAATGTCAGCGTATCCATTTGACGCGGTTAAGCAATTATCTACTGATGTTATCCGAAAGAAGAGTCGCAATAGAAATATTGCATAACAATTAACAGTAAAATAAATTAAAATAATTACTGCTACATATTAATCTAAGGTTCTATCGCGACTCTTCATTTCCTGCGATATCTACGTTAAGTTGCAGGCCGCCATATATTTTGTGAATCAAGCTGACGAATACGCCACCGACGCTACAAGTTCGCCATTCTAAAGAACGATTTTGTATGAAAACTATTCTTAAAAAATATTTTCCATACAAAAATAATATTCTCAAGAATGTCGCCTCAATTAGCTACGACATTACGTCCACTTGCGTAATTAAAGGTTAACCGGTTTACACAGGGTTCATTGTAAGTGTTCTTACATTTTTGAAACTACTGTCTGTTTAACCTCGTGTTAGGTTAGCGTGTAAACTAAGTGGCGAGCGTGTAAGGGATTTGGACCCTGCACTATTAACGTATGCTTGTGGCTCATGCTTTTAGATTTGTTAATATAGACACTCCGCTGTACGTTTCGTTCGAGCGTTCACTCAGTTGACACACTATTTGTAAGTGTCTCCTAAATTAACAAGTCACTAATTATTGTTTATCCTTTTCATCATATTTGCTTTTTAAGCGCGCCATGCGTCGCGGGAGTGATAGAAAAGTGAAATTTCTTAGGGAGTAATAGAATTGTTAGTATGTCATTTAATAATAATTTGTCTTAAAACTTTGTATTAGTTCGAGAGTGTGATGATAAATATTGTATGCATCACGGTCGGTAAGCGGGATACAAACTTGAGTCATTAAAAGCCTTTCGCCTATGGCGTCGGACTTCTAGATGCACAATGTATTATTCCGATCTCACCAGACTTAGACCCCAGTAAACAACAACTTAGCGGCTCATTAAGTTTGGAGACGTTTAGGCATTGGTCTCACCGCGAGCTATTAACTATTGGCTATAAACACGAACAAAAGATACGTATTCCCGTGTAAATAAAAGAGACACGGTGATACTCGGCTGGCGGTGATAGCCGATAGCTGAGCAAGTATCGTTGTATTCGTTGTGTCTCTTTTATTTACACGGGAGCGTGTATCTTCTGTTCGTATTTATAGCCCATAGTTCATAGGTTAGTAGCTCGCGGTGAGACCAGTGCTATATGAATAAGGGGGTAACCCAGAACCGCGCAAGTGCACCCGGTAGCGTATATAATACCGAAAGGGACAAATAACACTTAGCGGCTCGTCAAGTTTGGAGACGATTATGAATAAGGGGGTAACCCTGGACCGCGCAAGTGGACCCGGGGCCCATTTCTCGAAAGCTTGTAACTTGTAATACAAGCGGAAGTTCTTATCTAATTGATAGTGTCAAAAAGAGCCTTTCGCTTGTATTACAAGTTACAAGCTTTCGAGAAATAGGCCCCCGGTAGCGTATGTGTGTTAGGGTGCTTCTTATTTTTGCAATTTTGTGGGATGTTCGAACCAATAAAGGAGCTCTTTGCTGTCCCGATTGCAATTTTCTATGGGGCACCCTCTCATTTTGTTATTTGACAAATATGGTTTACTTATCAAATAACAAAATGAAATAGTGCCCCATAGAAAACTGCAATCGTCAGAGCAAAGAGCTCCTTTATTGGTTCGAAGAGCCAACAAAATAGCAAAAATAAGAAGCACCCTAATGTGTGTGTGTGTGTGTGTGGTGTGTATGTGTGTGTTCCCCGGGGGTGTGGTGTGTCAGACGGAGGCGAGCCAGGTGGCGACGCGCGCCAGCCCGAGCAGACGGCGCGCCGCGCGGGAGGGGGGCCGCGGGGGGGAGGGGGCGGGGCCCGCACCCGGGGGGGAGGGGGAGGGGCGCGGCCGCCGCCGGCGCGAGCGCACCGGCCCGCCCGACTTTTTGTTGTGCGCCTCCGCTGTAACAACAACAACCGATTAGTCGAAGGCTTGAATAGACACTCGAGCAAGATGTCCAGAGGGCGTCCATGTTAAACGAACACACGTACGCACATAGCCAAATACTCGTATCTACAAGGAGTACAAATCCTTTGGCAGCTCGACGCCCCGACCGACGCGCCGCTCCGTGCGTAAGGCCTAACTGACGGCTTAGCCGATTACGGCGAAACAGTTGTTTTCCTAATGATTGCGTGTGATGCCAAGTAAAATCACCCCACGCTTGTACACTAAAATTTAATCAAATAGCAACGCTCAATAAAATAAAAAAATCAAATAAATTCTTTGCATGTAGCAAAAAATCTCTTCTTTATCAAATAGTAAAAAAAACTTGAATTGCACTGACCCTGTTAGTTTTATACTTAGAATCAGGCCAACCGTACAGTCAAGGGCAAAAATATGTACACACTTTTGCACCTTATTTTTACGGCATAAGATAAAAAAGTATATACATATTTATGCCCTTAACTGTACACCTGTAAGTACTTACGTAAGTTATAAGAACAAAACTATACTAAGGAATGAGATATAAATACCACTATCTCACTCCTTAGTATAGCCCCATCCCTATAACTTACGCAAGAACTCACAGGTGTAATCCTTACAAAAAGCTATAAAAATAGCACTCTAGTAGAAAAAACGTAAATCGCTTCATCAATAGACTTAACTATAAATACGACTCATTAAACTAAAAACTGAATATAAATTAAATCCCCTACTACACTTAATTCTTGATTCATTTGCCTGCTTGGATACTTCTGAAATAAATGAAGTCTTAGGGCCCATTGCAATAACCTCACTTAACATATTACTAAGAGCGCTGATTAGGTGCCAAAAAACATATAATATAATAATCAAGGATCGGACAAAAACCCGTCATTTTGAAAACATAACCCTGTTCTGTGTCGTAGAGACTTCCTTATCTTATGATGTTGACATATTTTATTTAATAATGATGTTTTTTTAATATCACTAACACAAAGTATTTATTTAGGAGATTCCAACTTGTAAAAGTTGTACATATCATGATTGAGACCAATAAACTATTTAAGTAAAATTAATTAATATACGCGATATACATAATCCGTTGAAATAGTTTTATTTCATGAATAATTATCGCAGTAACCGAAGAAGATATTATACAATCAATACCTTTGTCAGCCTCCGTAGCCTAGTTGGTAGTGACCCTGCCTACGAAGCTGGAGGTTCCGGGTTCGAATCCCGGCGAGGGCATTCTTTGTGTATTTATTTATCACAAATGTTTGTTCCTTGGTCATGGCTGTCTATGTATTTAAGTATCTATATGTATCTATCTATTATATATATCGTCGCCTGGTACCCACATCACAAGCCTTCATTGAGCTTACCGTGGGACTAGGTTGATTTGTGTAAGATGTCCCAAGATATTTATTTATTTATTTATTATTTATTTAATACCTACATCGATATTCAATATCAACAATTCTAAATCGGTTATGGTTCTCAAATTCACAATCATGGTGTGTACATGTAAATAGGAGTTGCGATCTCTTAAAAATTTACTTTGTGATAATACTCGTATTATTAAAAAAATGTCTTACAAAATAAAATAAGTTAACATCATAAGATAAGTAAGTCTCTATTGTAAGGAACAGGGTTATGTTTTCAAAATGACGGGCGTTTGTCCGATCCTTGATAATAATGTTTAGCCAAAGTTTTAACCAGTAACCAACCTCCTTATTCATAAAAGTCTGCTAACTTAACAAACCGCTAATAATTGTTTGTCTCTTTCGGTCTTAACAATGTATCCATAAGAGCAAAAAGGACCAACAATTATTAGCGGTTTGTTAAGTTAGCAAACGTTTATGCATAAGGGGTTAGAATTTAATGCAATCCACCCCTATATCTTCCTGCCGCCAAGACAATACAAAAAGATAGTGAATTTTGAATTGATAGTGTAAGAAATAGAATTGAATTTCTTTTATTTGACAAACCTTTCAATGGGCCTCTAAGCGGCAGGAGGACAATAAATCGAGTCGACACTCGATACTTGAGACTAGAAACTTAAATTTAGAATAAAAGGGCATTTCTTCAAGCGTTTCAACCGCCGAGACTTCGGTGGCAGCCTTATCACACGATTTCCGTCAGAGATGCAAGAACTTTTGGATATATTGAAAGACATAGTTGACAACTACCAAGTTATCAAAAAAAATGAGATACCCACGGAAATCGGGTAATAAAGTTGCCACCGAAGTCACAGTTAAGACGCTCGGAGAAATAGCCAAAAATAAAACAATACTCACGTGCAGCCTACATGAAGTAATCCGGCGTTCGCCGCGTCACGTGCGGCTCGCCGCGCCGCGGGGCGGGATCGAACTGCAGGCTGCAACACACACACACACGTCACCACAAACGTAACACATACACACCTACGCAAACACACTACATAGCTCATAAACTTCAATATCCATTATGTAATCGACGAGTCGATTAGAATTCGATCACCACGATCGAATTCGCGTCATCACTTTGCGCTTATAATCATTCTGTAATCTGGTGTTACCGGTTTATTCTGGATTAATTATAGTTATGCTAATGAGGAAATAATACATGATTTGACGCAGATGAATCCTCACAACTTCTTGCCTATTTCTAGTGCATTACATAATTAAAGTAATTCAATAAACATATGTAATTATGTTACCCACTCATCTCCTAAATCGTTGACACACGTTTTGTCTCAACAAGTACATTTGTCAAAGTGACAGAATTAATTATCCGAAAATGATGTTCGTTTATGAATAAACGGATAAGATTAATAGATAATCTTCAATTTGTAAGTGAACATTTGTTACTAATCAATTACATTTAAATAGAAACATAAAATAACAACAAGTACTTGTATTTACCATGACAAACAAAGAATATGAGATAAATTCATAATAAAAGTCAAAAGTACTGTATTTACTGCATAATTACCCAACAATATAATCAGAAATAGATCCCATGATATCAGTACCGGTTTATCAGTAAAATTACCCAATCACAATCAACAATGAGCAATATATTAACAAATATACTTACAATGAGTACTTAAGCGCATCATCCAATTCCATAATGGCGGCTTGGTTGCCGCACCTGCAACAAATACACTCGTTAGCCATTTTTGTACAAGCGATATATATGCAGAGAGCAAAATATCGCAAATTCATTGTCAATATCACAGATGTCATATATACTATAGATCAAGCAAACGTATCTACTTAGCGCGTTAAATGAACTCAGTGAAATCTACTGAGTTGTCCGTCTTTAATCGCAGCTTGCAGCTTTGGGGCGTAAAATTGTATAAGTTGAAGTGAACAAAAACATTAATAATGCCTCCTTAATAGAACGGTCAAATCGTATATTAAACTCGCAAAACGTGTAGTAAAGCTACATTTTTGGTATGTTATTAAGACACCATAGGGCAGTATAAAACCACATTTTGCAAGCAAAAAAAAGTTGTGCTAACTGCGTTATACGTGGAAAACTGTGAAATTTACTGTCTATTTTTAGTTTCTGATTTTTATAAAAAAAGCCTTACGTTTTTTGACAATATGTATCAGGTAACGTTTAAAGATGAATGAATTTGTAACAAGATGAGATAACATGCATTACCGTAGGTCTTATAGTTTCAGAGATTCGAGACTTCAAATAGTACCCTGTTTTGTAAACCAGATAAAATGTTGAGTTTTGCTAATGTTTTTGGTTTAATATCGCCTTACCTAATTATGCTACGAAAAACATGAAATAATTATCTTATAGCGCAATTAATATTCTTTCATTTAAGGGTAAAATCGGGTCAGTAAACTTTGTAATTGAAACTAAAAACGCGAAATTCAAAAAGCAGGAGGTCCGCTATCTAAGTTTTTCATACAAATGGCAAGTCGTGTTGCAAAGCTGCAATTTTTGTATATTATATAGGCTCTATAGGGATGTACGAAAATGCATATTACAAGAAAAGAAAAAAAAGGATTTAGGTATAGGACGTAAAAAACTGAAAAAAAATCGGACTTTTTTTAGTTTTTGACGTTTAACTAAAAAACTATAACTTTTTGATACTAAAGGGTGTCCCAGAAGTAAAGAGACACATTTCAAATTTTGAACTATTTGAAAATATTTTTATTTCTTTAAGAAAAAATACTGTCATGGCCACCGTTTGCCTCAAATCTGTAAAATTTTGTGGGAAATATGATTGTTTTATTGAAATTTTAGTAATGAAAAGAGCTGATCACGTGGTATTCGCTAAAGAGTTGTTCAGAATTATGAATGTTATGGAAAAACGGACACGATATCTAATTTTTCTTCAGAGGGAGTAAGGAGAACTACTTTGTATCAAATTATAAAGCGTTTTGAAGAATTACATGAACACATTTTCAAGAAGATTCCGGGAAAAAAATGTACTATTTCCGTAGCTATGAACATAAATAAAGTAAAAAAAAGTGTATGAACGGAATCCTTCGATGTCTGTTAGAGCTGCTGCGGATAAATCGAAAATATCGAAGTCAAGTATAGCTCGTATTAAAACATGCGACCTAAACCTTAAAGCATTTGCAAAAATGTCAGCTCCTAAGTACTTTAAGGACCAGGAAGTGCGAGCTAAAAGAGGATGCCGAAGAGCGTATGAAAAAACACTGAAAAAAGTTCTCATAATTGATGATGAGACTTACGTGCCCGTGGACCCAACGGATATTCCTGGGAAGCAATACTAACATGTGACTCGACGGGACTCCGTAGATTATTCGCAAAAACTTGTAGCAAAGGTCAAATTTTTCAATAAATATCTCGTTTGACAAGCCATAAACCAAAATGGCAATACATCTTAACCATATACTTGCACAGGCTCTATGACCGCACGTATTTATTTGAGAGAATGTGTGATAATGCGATAAATTTCGTTCATAGATAAGCATTACCAGAGGGAAGAAATTATATTCTCACCGGATGTGGCGTCATGCCACTACGCCACGGAAGTCACTCAACATCTAGAGGCTGCAAGTATAGATTTTATACAAAAACATAACAACGCCCCAAATGTTCCCCAAGCTGCTAGTATTGAAGCTTATTGACCTTTATATAAACGAGAATATAAAAAACGAACAGAAAAACCCAAATCATTGACTAGGTTTAAGCATACATGGACTAAATTGGCTAAATGTGTGACAGCTAGTTCTCGAAAAGCTGTAATGAGACGAGTAGCAATCAACCTTAGAAAAATTGGCTACAGAGCCTTTGCACAAGCAAATTTCATATAAAGTAGGAAATAAAATGAAATTCTGAAGTTAACTAAATGTAAATAGTAGTGTTTTGTAAGAATTTTTTATTAAATATTTTCATTCGAATCTTGTCTCTTTACTTCTGGGACAGCCCATTAATTGCTATAAAACTATGAAAGAATATTAAATTTGAAAGGATTTGAGCTACCTTGCATTACCCTAAATTATACAGATTTAGAGATACGACATTTCAAAATGTGCCCTTCATTAAGTTAAGAAAATAAATGCATGTTTTGAAGCCTCTTATACCCCCAACTATAAGACTTACAGTAATTGTTATCGGCTCAATTTGTTCCAAATTTAATGTAGTTATTATCTACAATTACTTTTTATTCTTAGCGCGAACGTTTTGCCAATATTTAGTGAATAGCTTTAACGTAACCTAAAATTTGTTTATGTTTTGATAAAAGGGCACTTTATGAAATGTCGTATCTCAAAATATATATAACTTACGGTGATGCAACGTAGCTCAAATCCTTTTAAATTTAATGTTCTTTCTTAGTTTTATAGCAATCAGTATCAAAAAGATAATAGATTTTTAGTTAAACGTCAAAAACTAAAACAAGTGCGATTTTTTTTCCGTTTTTTGCGTCCTATGCCCAAATTATTTTTTTGTTTTTCTTTTAATATGCATTTTCGTATATATCTATAAGGCCTTTATAATATACCAAAATTGCAGCTTTGCAACTCGACTTGCGATTTGTATGAAAAACTTAGATAGCGGGCCTCCTGCCTTTGGAATTTCGGGTTTATACTTTCAACTACAAAGTTCACTGACCTAATTTTACCCTTAAATTAAAGAATATTAAGTGCGCTATAAGGTCATTATTGCATGTTTTTCGTAGCATAATTAGGTGAGGCGATATTAAGTCGAAAACGTTAGCAAAACACAAAATTTTATTTAGTTTACAAAAAGGGGTACTTTTTAAAGTCTCGAATCTCTGAAACTATAAGACCTACGGTAATGCATGTTAGCTCAACTTGTTGGAAATTTATTAGTCTTTAAACGTTTATTTACATATGATATCAAAAAACGTAAGGTTTTTTAAATAAAAATCAGAAACTAAAAAATGGCCGTAAATTTCGCAGCTTTTCACGTACTACCCAGCTAGCACAACTTTTTTTTGCTTGCAAAATATGGTTTTATACTGTCCTATGGTGTCTAAACAACATACCAAAAATGCAGCGATACTACTTGATTTGCGAGTTTAGGGTAAAATTATGTACGATTTGACCGTACTATAAGTAATATTAATTGCAACAACACAAAAAAATATGAATACTCAAGGGCCTGAGTAGGGCTGCCAACTGTCCCGCTATATGCGGGACGTCCCGTTTCTGGGACCCTAAAGTATGCGTCCCGCAAAGGGATCACGCGGGACGCCAGTTGTCCCGCTTTTCAGGGATACTAAACTGAAAATACTAAAATAATAATATGAATACGTAAATGAAAGAATTTAAGATTGTAACATGTTAATTTGAATATACCGCGAAGACGGCGACTATAGCCTGCGAGCACCGTGTACTGAACGTGTATAACTGTGCATCTAAATTTAATCATCTGAAATTAAGCATTATTTTTTAATGTTAATGTCATTCCCGTCCCGCATTTTACAGCCAAGTCCCGCAATTAATTCGCGAATATCCCGCATATCTGTGATCTTTGGTTGGCAACCCTAGGCCTGAGACATATTTAAAATCATAGGCAAGTAACAGCTTCAGTACAAAATCTGATACGCTCGGCCGCCATACAAATGAATGAACTTGTTTCTTCTATCCAAATCTAATTTCGTGGTCAATATTATTCGCTGTTGATCTAGGGAGTAAATAAATCGTAATTCACATCAACATCAGCCTGTATCAGTCCACTGCTGAACATAATCCTCTCTTATTTACCTCCACGTATGCGTCACGCTAGGCAAGGTAATGAGGGTTTTCTGAAATGACGCTCACCAGGGCGGCAGCACCGAGGTGTCGAGTCCAGAAACTTGTCTAAATTCTCAGAGCGCCTATAGTTTCGTGTTTAAATGTTTTGTATAAGTTAATAAAATTATATAAAAAATAAAAATACCTTCTAGTTATTTTTTATTCGGGCCTAGATAATTGTTTTTAGTGGGACCTTACGGCTAAGTGGCGCCAACTAGTGGCATACATTTTCGAGAAAACCCTCATTGATGATCGCAGTACTGTGTCCACTATAAATGGATGGTTTGTGACATTTCAATCCAGGTGGGAATGATCACGGCAACATCTCTTTCGTTTTCCGATATTTCGTTCTAATAGTAACTTAGTGATAGTGGCAACGCGCCAAATAAATCTACCGGTGACAATTGGACTCGCCCACCACCTGTCACCACTCTACGTTTTCATCACCACTTGTGTTACACCACGGCACCGGGCACATGCCAGTCGTGAACGAAACGCAACTGTCTTTGTTGCACTAGTAAAGTGACAGAGATAAAAAACTACGCTACGCTACTGATCGTTAGCGAATGGCAATTTGGCTAGGCCTCAGGACACTTCACAAGTTAGCATATATGGTCTAGTGATTGAGAACTAAAAAAATATTTGCCACAGGTAGCTAAGCGTATAAGGTATGTGTAAGCAGCAAAGGCAAATGTTTTATGTACACTCCACATCATAGATCAATGAGGACATACCAAATATATGTTACCCTTTTAAAAAAATTCTCGTTATTTATTTTAAGACGATTCACGTAACCCTAAAGTGCAATTTAATTTGAACCTTGATTTTAGACGATAAGGCAGAAATTCAATTGGCAGGTATGTGATCCTTATTGTCATGACATTTCTGTGGTTGCTAAGGATCAGTACAATGGATTTTCAATTCAAATTATAAGCCAATTTCAGTTCAGTACCTATTGTACGAATCCTTATCAAACACAAACAAATGGTTAACCACATGGATTGGACATGTAAATTAATATTTTTGGCTGACGTTTGAGTAATTATATTGTTCTAAATCGCATTGAGTACTCATCTATACTAGAGAGTGTAGACTGGACTGACCTATAGCAGTAGTTGGGCGCCGAGAATATAGTGACGACGTTCCGATCGTGGCACCAGTTGTAGCCCTCCATGACGAGCTGGTGGGCCCGCGACACGAGGGTGAGGCCGTTGCTGTGGTTGAACGTTTCGGAGATGTCTTGTCCGAACGTGTAGCCGGCGCCGCGGGGAGATATGCCCCATCCGCCTCTGTCAACAAAAATGTGGGGTTCATTTTGAGAACTGGATAAGATAGCTCTGGTCTGGGTCTACTCCATTTGATTAGTCTTAAATATGTCAAGGGTTGCCTGTATGCTTAGCACATGATTGGCGCGACAGTATCTCGCCGTGAAATAGTCTATCCGTCCCTCTTTTGTTAATATAGCTAGTGAAGGACGGGACATCTATCTCGCGGCGATATACTGTCGCAACAATCATGTGCTAAGCCTGCTGGTGACCCGATAAGTCAAGCAAACTGGTTTTTTAAATACGAACTATATGACACTTAAACTTATAGGTAATTTCACCAGAGTTGAGGTGAATGACACACACATCCAAATGAAGTACTAATTGCAAAAAATGGAGTGAATGAATGAATGACTTGCGTCAAAATATTGAAGTAAATCCCTTGAACAAACTTTTTGGTCAATCTTACAGTTGCAATTGGGTTTGCTGTCAGTACGAAAAAGAATACTAATTTCAAATTTACCGTGTGTTTACATGACATGTTGATGTGTGCGTGACCTGAACTCTCGTGGAACTATCTACATATAGGTACGTTAGGTTGCAATTTCAATGAATAGTTATCTCGACTTATCAGGAATCACCAGGCAACCCTCAATATAATCTCATAGATATTTTACAGTACGGGAAGAGGCCGTATGGATAGGAGATGATCTCATGGGGACGTTATAAAATGATTGTTTTTGTTTAGAGTTTTTCCAAAATTATGTGGCTGTTGGCTGAGGTAGGATAAGCTGCGGCCCTACCGAAAACTTCGAAAGTCGCAAATTTTGGATTTCTCTGTCACTCTAATAACGCCTTTGTTAGAGTGGCAGAGACAAATCCCCGAAATTTAAATTCGATGTTCGCGGTAGGAGGCCTGGTTCCATATACCTGTATACATACATACAATTATTTTTATAACGTAATTTTTGCAAAAGTTGAGCGTTGTGTTATCGATTACATTCACAGGAAATAACAGTATAATTCCTAGTACGAGACTAAACACACAATACTTTCTCAGAATAACGAAGTAATATAAACTATAATTAGTCAGCACTAAGCTATTAGCCATGTCATCATGTCAGATAATAAGGAACCAGTTATTTCCAGAGAATATTATTCAATGATTATCGAAGCAAAATGAAAATTCTACTGCTTTGCTATCGAGAGATAAAACGGTTCAGGGAAACGTGAAATATCGAAATTACGTTGACACAGGATCTAGTCACTTTTCCGACTACTGCCGATCTTTCTAAAGAGTCAGTACCGCGAATGTGTAGTTTCAAGCGTCTATTGGCTACGGTAGCTGCTCACCGTCAAGCGATTCGTACATGTTTGTGGTAAACATGCCGCAGTATAATAAAAGCAGAAGATCGCTTATCTCCAACTCCATCAGTATTAAATAAATAAATAAATATAAATATCTTGGGACATCTTACACAAATCAACCTAGTCCCACGGTAAGCTCAATTAAGGCTTGTGATGTGGGTACCAGGCGACGATATATATAATAGATAGATACGTATAGATACTTAGATACATACACAGCCATGACCAAGGAACAAACATTTGTGATAAATAAATACACAAAGAATGCCCTCGCCGGGATTCGAACCCGGAACCTCCAGCTTCGTAGGCAGGGTCACTACCAACTAGACTACGGAGACTGACAGTATTGTAATGATAATGAATAAGTCTTAAATAAAAACACTAAGGCCATAGTCGGATTTTCATAGTAAGTCAGCCTTTAAATCAACCAGACTCTAGTATTTTTTTGTGAGTACCTCTTATGGTGAAGATTATTTCTGCTGAGTATCAACGTCCTATCGGTGACAGTTTTTGACTTATGATTTTTTTTAGTTTTTTCTTTAATGTGTTGTATCTCAGGAATGTATAAAAGCGAATTGCTTCAAATTTTGAAATAATGTTCTTTATTTAGATATGCATCGAATTAAAAAAAAATGAATATCGATTGTCGTATAAAAAAAAGAAAAAAAAAGACCAAAAAATTTTTCATATTTTTTTTTGTGTACCTATGAAGTAGTGACACCTCTATTTTCTTTTTCTAATTATAGACCATACATTGGCCTACTAGTTGCCTAAGTATCAAAATTTTCCAAGCGGTACTTCTTACCAAAAATCGGCAATATGTGTGGTCAAGTTCTGCATTCAATCGGTGTTTTTCAATGTAGTATACAAACTCTTCATTTATATTTGAGTTTTCTTATCAGGTTATCTTATTTAAGAGTAAATGCTAATGACAACTTAATGTCATCATGATGCAAGCTGTTTATTTCATTATTAATCGGCCGTTTATTATTTTAACTAGCGTAATTCGATATTATTTATGAGATATTCATTAAAAATAATATATTTCTTGAATATATATATATATATATTATCGAGATACGCTAGTTGAAATGGTAAAACGGCCGATTAATAATGAAATAAACAGCTTGCATCATGATGACATTAAGTTGTCATTAGCATTTACTCTTAAATAAGATAACCCGATAAGAAAACTCAAATATAAATGAAGAGTTTGTATACTACATTGAAAAACACCGATTGAATGCAGAACTTGACCACACATATTGCCGATTTTTGGTAAGAAGTACCGCTTGGAAAATTTTGATACTTAGGCAACTAGTAGGCCAATGTATGGTCTATAATTAGAAAAAGAAAAATAGAGGTGTCACTACTTCATAGGTACACAAAAAAAAATATGAAAAAATTTTTGGTCTTTTTTTTTCTTTTTTTTATACGACAATCGATATTCATTTTTTTTAATTCGATGCATATCTAAATAAAGAACATTATTTCAAAATTTGAAGCAATTCGCTTTTATACATCCTGAGATACAACACATTAAAGAAAAAACTAAAAAAAATCATAAGTCAAAAACTGTCACCGATAGGACGTTGATACTCAGCAGAAATATTCTTCACCATAAGAGGTACTCACAAAAAAATACTAGAGTCTGGTTGATTTAAAGGCTGACTTACTATGAAAATCCGACTATGGCCTTTATATCTGTATCACAGCTAACCAGTATTAACTATGACCTGCGATACGTAATGATCGAGTAATCGGAGAGAACATTTATTCTGATTTGACTCAGCAATATTTAGAAAACAATTGGAATATTTACAATGCCTTAGATGCTAATTATAATGACTCACTGTTGTGCAAATAAGTGCAGTGTTAATGACTTATGTTATGAGGCATTCTATGAGAGTATGGAGGTTTGTATTCTAGCTATGATGAAATTAGATGTTATGCTCATATTGTATGAAAAACGTAATTAATAGCATAAGTAGCTACAAAATCTAGTCTAAATGATTAATAATTATTTGTAGTCATTCAGGGACAACTACAAAGATCATTGACATAGTTTTTAGGTAACCACAGTCTTGATTAGGCAAAAATATTATGGATTCCGAAGAACCAATTACATTCAAAGGTCTATAGTGCATCTGAATACATACAATTAAAAGAGTACTATGAACCATAATTAGCGCCTTATCGCAAAAATAAGAGCATTGACACGATCAATAAACTCATCATAAAAAAATCAATACAATGGTTGCTTTCATCACGCAATCTTATCAGCAGGAGACACAACAAAATAATCTCGAGGGCTTTATCATAGTTAATTAGTTCAGAAAATGGCTGCCCTTGACTCGTACTATTTCATTCACTGTTTGTCTTGAATACTTGACACAGTTTTGGAATGCATGAGATAAAAAATAAACGAATCTAAAATGGTTTTCCAGTTGTATTGGACCATGTTGGTAATGATAACATTTGACCTTTGACTCACCTACAAATGTCTGAATCAGAATGTCAATGTACCTGCATTAATTTGTACAAAAAAAATTGCTGTCATATTCGGGTCGTTTTTTCTCCTAACACAATGTACACGAAAAATATTGGTTGAAAAATAATTTTATTATAGGTAAGTAGTAATATAGGTGGCAACCGAGCATACAAGTCATCAGAAGGAAGTCGCTACTGCGTCTCCTGTGCGATGATGACTCTAAACAACAGTCAATGTTTATCATAAATAACCTCCGGCCTTCCGGCTTTTGTCGGCCTCCGTAGCCTAGTTGGTAGTGACCCTACCTACGAAGCTGGAGGTTCCGGGTTCGAATCCCGGCGAGGGCATTATTTGTGTATTTATTTATCACAAATATTTGTTCCTTGGTCATGGTTGTCTATGTATTTAAGTATCTATATGTATCTATCTATTATATATATCGCCGCTTGGTACCCACATCACAAGCCTTAATTGAGCTTACCGTGGGACTAGGTCGATTTGTGTAAGATGTCCCGAGATATTTATTTATTTAATAACGATACAATACAAAGCCTTGTTGCAAAGTAGTTTGGGTTGCAACGTTATTCATGATAAGCAACGATGTACCTACTTACGGTGATATAAAGGACAAGAAGACTGATCCATAGGCAATGCACTGTGTTCATGATAAGCTGGTTGGAGCGCTGGAGACCACACCAACAAAAATAATATTTAAATTTTTATGACAGACCTTTACATATTATGTATAGGTCTGTGTGTATAAATATGTAAAGGTCTGTCAAGTGTCGACTCCAGTTTGTCAAATTAGTGAGTTATCCACAGAAATGAATATACACTAGAAGAAGCAAATGTATCTACATTGGTGTCTTTGAATCGTTTAGGTTTTCCCATCACTAAATGCCGACAGTGACGTCTCAGTGACAGCTAAAAAGTCGGCACGCTTGGCTCCCATACCAATGGTGCTATTTACTTCATCTACTGAATCGACTTCATCTATCTAAATCTGTGGAGTTATCTGTGTCTCTGTGTATTGATGTATATTTGTATATTTGTTTACCTGTCATCGGGGTCGCTCCACAGCAGATCGCACATGGGGCCCTCGTGGGGGACCTCCTGCAGGCGGTCCAGGGCGCGGATGTGGTCCAGGGTGTCGATGGACGGGCTCAGGCCACCGTGAAGGCAGAAGATCTGGAATGACGTTGTTGTTTATTTGATTTAGACGTAACATCGGCCGCGAAGTTATTGGTTGCATAACTGTGAATTATTAGCATAAAGCAAATTGATACTTTTCCGCGACTCATTGTTGCTCTCAAAAAGAATCTCTTATGTTGTTGACATTCAATATAAATTCGCATGATGTGGAGACCGTAATCTTTAAGAAAAATATTAGAGTTAATTAGCTGTATGAGAGTAATATTCAATGTGTTGATGCAATGTACTTCAATGTACATTTCTCATGCTATTTGAAGTGCTTCCCCACGGAGGCGTTCCCGTACTTACGCAGGCACTCGTCGTAGAACCCGTACACTTGCGTGATCTGTCACAACATAGATCGGCAGCCACTAGCGTCAACTCTCCTCACCTGTCCGTCGACGAGCGCGGTGAGCGGCAGGAAGTCGAAGAGATCGGTGAAGTGCTTCCACACGGACGCGTTCCCGTACTTGCGCAGGCACTCGTCGTAGAACCCGTAAACTTGCGTGATCTGTCACAACATAGATCGGCAGCCACTAGCGTCAACTCTCCTCACCTGTCCGTCGACGAGCGCGGTGAGCGGCAGGAAGTCGAAGAGATCGGTGAAGTGCTTCTACACAGAGGCGTTCCCGTACTTGCGCAGACACTCGTCGTAGAACCCGTACACTTGCGTGATCTGTCACAACATAGATCGGCAGCCACTAGCGTCAACTCTCCTCACCTGTCCGTCGACGAGCGCGGTGAGCGGCAGGAAGTCGAAGAGATCGGTGAAGTGCTTCCACACAGAGGCGTTCCCGTACTTGCGCAGGCACTCGTCGTAGAACCCGTACACTTGCGTGATCTGGCGCGACTCGTGGTTGCCGCGCAGGATCGTTATTCTCTCACGGTATCGCACCTGATTGGAAAATTCAGTAAATTAATTGATCAAAATTATAAACTTTATTGCTGTTACATAAAATCTAACAATGGACACGTATGTCAGTAATGAGAAAAAAGCATAAGTTCTCTTCGAATTGTAAGATAATCAAGTTCTCGAAAAGTAACCAATAATGTATTATGTCAGGGCATTCCATGAAAACATCTACCTTTTGTCGCTTACGTGTGAAATGTGCTAGCTGCTAGGAAACACTGTCAATCTAAAAGCCTACATATGATATTATTATACCGTAACTCAGCTTACTAATTTAATTTCTCAAGAGTATTGAAAAGACAGCGTCGCTTACGGCAAGTTTCCATGGAATATGATGGAATGTCCCATTCCATTATTTCCAAAGTATTCGCAAGTATAGATAGTTCCACGAGAGTTGAGGTCACGTACAGATCAACAGTCATGTAAACACACGGGGAATTTGAAATTAGTATTATTTTTTCGTACTGACAGCAAACCCAATTGCAACTGTAAGATTGACCAAAAAGTTTGTTCAAGGGATTTGTTTCAATATTTTGACGCAAGTCAATTATTCATTCACTATTTTTTTTTCAATTAGTACTTCATTTGGATGTGTGTGTAATCATTCACCTCAACTCTGGTGAAATTACCTATACTGTCGATAATACCAACGGAAGTCAATCTACACCAAATAGTCGGAAAAACCTAACTACAAGCAAGTATAAAAAACATTGTGTGATACACATTAAATAACATAAGAAATATTATAAAAGTTATATATAGAAAACCGCAATGAATTGCGGTATGTCACATCATATAAAAGAATTGAAATGGCACCTATTCTAATTTTGTACACAATAAACAAGTATAATACCATTTTCACTCTTTGTGAAATAATAATGGGCACGCATTTGTACTTTTCGGTTTCAATGTCATGCCTATCTGTTTATGAAAATCTACATAATTACATTGCCAATTTAGCAATTCTGTGGGTCGCGTACTATTTATAAATGGCACGTCATGTTCATTCATCGATCCTCCGCGTAAAGGTCCGATAGTCACGCGAAAATAACCTTAAGCTAATTTAATCCTCCAAAAAAGGAAAACAAAGGCGCGGTCATACGTAAATAAACAAAATCGAGCGCCAAAGTAACGATACGAAAGTATTTAAAAAGAGATAAGGAGTGATGTCAACAGTTATCTGAGATAAGCGATAAGAAAGCGAGTTTCCTCTCACGTATGCCAAGTGTGGCTGGCACAATAGGTATAATGCCCCCAGGCATTATCAGAAGACAGCGCTTTTTTCTGTTAGTGCCAGTAATTTAATGGGATGACACAGGTTGTGTGCAACTGTACATATAAGTTTAAATTTAGATTATAAATTCCGTATTTTCCTTGCGTGACTACTAATTGTAAATTGATTAATCATAGGCAAAGACTAAACTGACCAGTGAGTCAGTAAAACGGAAACGGAAATTTATTCAGAGATGTTTTAAGAACCCTTGTTTTTTGAAGTACCATATGACGAAGCGCCATAGGTAGTATTTGCGCTCCGGTTCGAGACACCTCATTTGAATATTAATATATAATGTGTATATTAAGTTAATAAACACTTAAAAGGCCACAAGAAGGGAATTATGTTATGATTGAACATTCTACCCGGCCTTAAAGAACCCGAGGCCGCACATTTCGCTAAACGCGGCTAATTAAAGAGCATACACGACTCGTTACAAGTTTAAAAAAGGTCATATAAATGTCGAGATCGACTAGGAATAGCTAGTACAGCTGTTTCTGGAAATGTGTACCTATAAAGAGCGTGAGAAAACAACCGACGCATCAAAGCAAAAAGAGGATGTAGTGACAACTGTAGTTCAATTAATTATAACCAAACATCGTTAAACGTACCGGATCGGAGTGAGTCGGGACTGATTTAGCTTGGAGAAAACAAACATAGATTCTCTACTCGTTGTTGTAGTATTTCTGTTTGTTTTTACCATTTGCATTATACGATTGGTTTGAGCGTAAATTTTCAATCAACTGCCTTGAAATAGCTATGAAACTCTTTCGACATTTGAAACGCTACATATTGTGTACAATTATACAGGATGTGAAGATAAATACAATCTTAAAAGAAAACGTCACATGTGATAGCATCGCTTGACGTAACGAACAACATATCGGCCAGCTGGCGTCGCCGTCTAACAATGAAAACACGACAATTGATTTACATAATGTAATGCTGCAGCGAAATTAATTTTCATAGCAAAAATACTTTTTACGAGTTAAAGGGAAAGAAATACGAAATCCTAAATAAGGACGGCGCGGTCAATCTCTTTCCCTTAAGTGTTACTTATAAAACACTTTATCTTGTCTTTCTTTATCATTTTATAAACAGGAGCATTACAGCGGCTCAGGTAAAGGCCCCTGTTTCAGGCACGGTGCATTCAACCGTTCCGAGCGCGCAAAAGGTTCCTTTGATGTAAAGATTAATTTGGTACTCCGGCAATAAACAGATTGGCGTGACATTTTGTAAGATAAATCGCGAGCAGTTGTGCTGGCTGTTATTCATCACATCATCAAATATCGTAAGTAATTACACTTCCTAGACGAAAAATTTTCATGATCTTAGTTCGCTTCAGGCCTACCTCATCAATCTAATTATACAGAATTTTGCTCTGTCTTTACGTCTTTAGGCATCCTGATCCTTATACACATGATAGCAAAGGTCGCGTATGTATAGTCATTTAAATGTGTTAGCGTTCGCGTGTATTAAGGGAGAGGTATTATAAAAAATATATGAATGAACTAACGTGACGTAAAACCTAACCGCTCCAACCATATTCCTTGAGGGAAGAAATTGCCAGTGTAAAGAGCTGTATGTATGATATGTATATAACATTTTCAATAGCGGTAAGATAAGATGCTGGTGGTTTCCTAGATAGCACTGACGCAAGTGACACTTCAGGTTTACGATTTTTAAATATGCGCCACATTTTACGTCGTAAAATTTGGTATAATTAAGATTACTAATCGGGAGAATGCTATTTTGAGGTTCCTACTTATCAGAATCTACTCAGTTACGCGCAATTTTGGTTGTAAATTATGATAAAAATAAATATACAACGAGTTATATGCAAGTTAACACTTGACGGCCTTGGTAGCTTAAAAAAAGTGTTTTCAAATTGTTACATGAATTACAAATTATTAACATTAACAACTCATAAATTAAACAGTTACGTAAAATAGCCACGAATCAAAATATAATGTACAATTTCCTGTATTATCGCGATATGATAACAAGTTTTCACATCATACGCTTCGGCTAGTTTACTTTCATCTTTAAGCTAAAACTACACATATTGTTCAGGATATTTTTGTCACTGAAAAATACACTTTTACATTAGTGCGATAACGACAGTTTCGTCTCGTTTGTGTTTGTGACTGAGCGTCAGCGATTGTCATTTTTTCTACGCACCCCTTTCGATCTAGTTTTGGAACACAAGGCTTACTCCCGTGAACAAGTTAGTTGGAACCGGAAACCGCCAATCATCGCGGAACAGTTCCATCAATTCTTGGATCAAGGCTTACCATAAGCGCGACAAGCAATGTGACAGTCTCCACGCTGTAGTACCCGCGGTCGACATAGTCCCCCATGAACAGGTAGTTGGTGTCCTAGGACCGGCCACCAACCGGAACAGTTCCATCAAGTCTTACCTTAAGCGCGACCAGCAATGTGACAGTCTCCACGCTGTAGTACCCGCGGTCGACATAGTCCCCCATGAACAGGTAGTTGGTGTCCTGGGACCGGCCACCAACACAACAGTTCCATCAAGTCTTACCTTAAGCGCGACCAGCAATGTGACAGTCTCCACGCTGTAGTACCCGCGGTCGACATAGTCCCCCATGAACAGGTAGTTGGTGTCCTGGGACCGGCCACCAACCGGAACAGCTCCATCAAGTCTTACCTTAAGCGCGACCAGCAATGTGACAGTCTCCACGCTGTAGTACCCGCGGTCGACATAGTCCCCCATGAACAGGTAGTTGGTGTCCTGGGACCGGCCACCAACCGGAACAGCTCCATCAAGTCTTACCTTAAGCGCGACCAGCAATGTGACAGTCTCCACGCTGTAGTACCCGCGGTCGACATAGTCCCCCATGAACAGGTAGTTGGTGTCCGGGGACCGGCCACCGATGCGGAACAGCTCCATCAGGTCGTGGAACTGCCCGTGCACGTCGCCACACACCGTCACGGGGCATTTCACTTCTTGGACGTTGGATTCTTTAGTCAGAATCTCTTTCGCCTGTAAAGAGAACAGAGGTTGGGTAAGAATGTACGCGTAAATCGTCCGGACATTCTCTTAGACAAAATTATTTCGTTTCAGTGAGGGTAAATAATGTTTAGTGAATTGATAATTCTTCTGATGTGCACTTTAAATG
Source organism: Thaumatotibia leucotreta (assembly GCA_025490895.1). Taxonomy (NCBI): domain Eukaryota; kingdom Metazoa; phylum Arthropoda; class Insecta; order Lepidoptera; family Tortricidae; genus Thaumatotibia; species Thaumatotibia leucotreta. The sequence continues at coordinate 23,709 of JALPQI010006501.1, forward strand.
TTGTACTTTTAAAACTCACACTCTGTTTGCTGTGAACTCTTAAAAGTGTGATACTGAGTACTGATATGACATAAGACGTTATAACGTAGGCGACTCAATTGGATTACAGTAGATTCTTTACTTGACGTAACAAACCCCTCTCTCTGGTTCAACCCGTGAATCACAACTTTCTAGAACTTATTTAATCTTTTAAAGTGAAATAGGCACTCCACTATACATAAAATTTAACGAAGCAAAAAGCATTGATCACAATATCCAATTAATCAAAGTAGAGCACAATCGAAAGCAGGATCGTAAATTTTTGGAAGACTTAACGCATCGCGTGCCATCGAGTCATCATGTTCAAGTACAAATCTGTGTAAAACAATTTTAATTCGTTTTCAAGTACACTACGGACCTAGAGTTCAGTGGCTTCAGAACATTAACCTCGGGGTTGTAGGTCGAAACAAAAGCCCGATTATAGGTATATTGGATGACATCCGGAATCTCACCCTCCGGGGAACGATTTATGTCTGAGCTGAATGTTTCCGACAATATGAATGCCATTATCATTATCGTAAATGTGGAGTTGAGGACAGCGCGGCGTAACATCGTCGTTTTCAAGGCTGATCAATTATCAATAAGTGTATGGAATTCTATAATATTATACTAATAAATAACTAGGTAACAAAGCTATTGCTCATGAAGAACAAAGGTATAAGTAAAAAAAAGAATTCGTGTGGCGTGGAAAAACTGGAAAGCGTTGCCATTTTTATTGGTATCTAAACAAAGTGTTGGTGTTTTATGACCACGAAATTTGAAAGTTTTTAACAGTGACTTCGTACAAATGTAGTGAATAATGCTTTGCAGTCATATTTGGTCGCAAGAAAACAATATAAATTGTATGTTGTTTTTTACAATTATCTACTACAGCCACTACAGGTAATTGCTCCAGAGTTGAGATGAATGATTACACACATATCTAAATAAAATACGGTAGTGAATGACTTTGTGACTTACGTAAAAAGACCAACGAAAAAAGAACTCGTGGAACTACTTACACCTTGAGACGGCAAGGGCAAGATACTTTTCAGCAAAGATACGGCTTCAAATGGCTACATCAGGATTTATATTGTTGATACAAAATATTCACAAATAAATATCTTGAGAAATCTCACACGATCGACCGACGATATATATATAGTAGTTAAATACATAGACAGACATGACCAAGGAAAAAATATTTGTGATAAATAAATATACAAATAATGCCCTCGAATTCGAACCCGGAACCTCCAGCTTCGTTGGCAGGGTTATTACCAACTACTCAAACTAGGCTACAAAGGCTGACTAAATTCAGTGAGAAATCTGGGGCTTGGCGGCACAAAGCAGCCGTAAAAATGAACAGCAACAATATTATAAAAATGTTAATGTTCCTTTGTAGTAACACAAAGTTAAAAATTGGTAACCTAAGTAACTCGCAATCGCGATGGAGATAGTCAAGTTTGCCGAGGACAATTGCATAAGTGGCGTATAAACAAACTCAAGTATTGCAATACGCCTTTATGTATTTGCAATACAATTATCTTTAATAAAAGGGATATTATCTAAATCTTTCATAAATTTTATGGATATAATTAATAGGTATATAAATAATGGGATTAAATTTAAAATTATACTAGCTGGTGCCGCGGTTTTTCGTCTGCACACATGCAGGCGATTTTGGCGATACCATACTTCAACAAAATCAGTCGCCAGCAGTTTTAACGTAAGGAAATTGTATTAGCTCATTCGTTGTGTTCGAAATATACGTTTTATATGCAGAATTCCTTGTTGAGAGAACAAAATAGAGATAATAATATTTAAAAATATAACAATACCCAATATAGAAAAGTTAAATGCAGTAATACATAATTAGGTAAGGTAGGTAATTAAATTACTTTAAACTGTCTCACTAAATCCGGTTTTAGTTTAACTATATACAATTAAAATATTTTAAAGATATTCGTAATTCATTATATTTAATGACATGTCTCGTAATTGCCGATTTTACACTCGTTTCACAATCACGAAACGCATTTATCAAACACTTTGATTACAGAACAAAACAGTAATTGTTCAATTATTGTCAGTTCAGTTGCTGAAGTCGAATTAAGGTTGCCACTTGTCCAGAGTGAGTTGATTGCCTCAATTCAATCACAGACTCCAAGGTCAATGTATGAGATTATCCAGGATACCTACTGGCTACATTATTGTTTTTAGGTTTGATGGCTTCAAAGTTGGATACCTTGGGTTTGGGTGAGGCTGAGGGCACATAGTTGTGTATTTATTTCAAAAAGAGGTCTTAGCACTGAATGTCAACCAGTTTAAAAACCGACTAGACAAACACAACAGTAATAAAAGAAACACTTGAAAGCAGAGCAATTGGATACAGGCAATATCAGTTGTACAACTGCCTGCCTGCTTAGGAGATAATAATAATAATAAAATATTTGTTCCTCAGTTCTGGTTGTATTCTATGTATTTATATGCGGGCATTTTCGCGAGAAGAGATACACTCAAAATATAGCATGTCCCATACATTTACGAAGTAAATAAAAATAAAGTGGGCATAATTTGGAAAATGTAAATATACAGTTTGGTTCCAATTTTCACTTACTATTTGAAAAGATCCGATTGAATGTATTGTTTAATATTAATTTATGTATAAAATATTTTTTTTCTACGCGGCTACCCCTACTTTTTGGCATGTCCTAACTCGATCAACGACATTTAAAATACATTTTTTATGCTTGGTTTAATATCAGATCCCATTTTATGGCATGATATTGGTCTAAGTTCATAAAGCAGTATACATTAAAAACGTACTGCAATAAAGAATGCTACCCGTATATATTAAAACAATGAATTTAATTTTGTCCCATGATTTAAAGTGGTAGTGGAAATCCACTTTGTAACCATTATTTTTCAAAAAGTAAACAAAAATCTTCCAAAGTAGAAATTAAACTTTACATATGGCAGCACTAGGATTAGACGTCATTAAAACTTCACATAGTCAGCCATTTTAAAATGTTGCCAGTTGAGAATCAAACTCGTAGGAGTAACCGTGCAAAAACAAGTGTCTACTTTGTAACCGGCGACTTAATCAGGTAAGTTGGTTTTATTTTTGTACTTCAACTGTTTTTCAATATATTAATAGGTTGTTTATCGATTGTATTATTCAGCATAAAGAAATACTTTCATTAACAGTCGGTAATTCAAAGTTTAGATCGTGAACCATGGACGCGTTACTTCCACTTTGTTGGGTTACATATATGTGGAACTCCATAGTTACAAAGTGGAAGTATAAAGGCGACTGCACCAGGTGATTTTTAAGGCTGGCGAAAATTAATATTATATTAATAGCACGATTTTAAGAGTGTGTCGCAATTAACAATTGATTCTGTAAGGCTTAATTTTCGCTTCCTTCCTTCACAGCAAAGTCTCGTTGTGGATAATACTTTTTTTTTAACTTAGGAATATTTTGAGAATATTATATTATTTCATATTTATGCTCATGTTAAGTGGTTTGTTCCTATTTTTTTGTACCGAAGTATATTTTTCAATAATACACATTATTTAGTCGTATATAATTCTTTTTAAAAGTTTTACTCATTGATTTCAGTCTGGATCGAAGATAATGAGATGAATGAGCCACATGGAGATGATTCCATGAATGCTGTTACACTTTCATCAAAGCGTACATATTTTCACCGGCATCGAGCACTTCAAATGGTCAAGTTGTTAAAAGGAAATTAGACGGACAGCTCAATCTTATGGCGCCGAAACAGAAGAGAGTGAAAATCCTTTTACCCACACATAAAGAAAGCCGAAACTCTTCCCCGTCGTTAAAAACAGTGGTTACACGGCATTTTGTTTGCTGGTTGTGTAATCTCCGCCAACTGTCTTACAAAAATGACATGGTTCAGTGTATTAGCTGTAAAAATTTCGTATGTCGAGATTGTACCGGAAAAGTACACAGTATACACTACATATGTGATAAATATTTTAATGGCAGTAATTAAACACATAATAGTACTTAGAGCAATAAGGGTGGTAAAATAAAGAAAGGCCGATATCGCTGACTTTTGCAACCCGAGCCGCAGGCGAGGGACGGCTTTCTTTTTTACCTCCCGTGTCTTTTACATCATTTTATGTGCACACTAAAGCTATATTAACTAACTATCTGATACAGAGGATTTCTGGAGTACCTATATATAGTTGATTTGTTTTCGCGTTGTGAATTTTCCTTTACTATTCCACTTTGTAATTGATGCGTTCAGTTTTATAACTGTCCTATTTCGTTTCGTGAAAAAATATTTTTTCTTTATTTCTTAGTATAAGTAATGACGAATAATAAGACTGATTCGTATTTCTTGGCCTTTTATTTAAATAAAGAAAATTTAAAATAACTATGCATCATATGACCTAAGACGAATAATGCCAAAAAATCCTAACAGAAAGGACTACCAAGTAACAAAGTGGAGATGTTTCCGTTTGAAATAAATATAAGATATATTACATGGAAATATTCTTCTGTCGCATGTATACCATATAACTGTTAATAAATTGAATACATAAAGACAAATACAATACAAGGATTGTATTATCAATGATTTCATTTAGAAAAAGTAACAAAGTGGAATCTTGATATGCAAAGTAGTCGGCAATAATTATCCTTTTTTGATTAATATATTGTTGTATTATCATATATTTTGTGATATCCTGCAAATATATGAGTTTAAGTAATCAATTAAATTAACATTTAAGTAGGTTAGGAACAAAAATTCCATTCGACTCCACTTTGTAACCGTGACTGTTCTCGCGAAAATGCCCATGCATAATACACCACCCACCATGATACCCACAATACTAGAATACTGCAACAACTGAAGACAAGTTAATAAGAAGGAAATTGAAGGCAGTTGTACAACTGCCTGCCTGCTTAGGAGATAATAATAATAAAATATTTGTTCCTCAGTTCTGGTTGTATTCTATGTATTTATATGCATGATACACCACCCACCATGATACCCACAATACTAGAATACTACAACAACTGAAGAAAAGTTAATTAGAAGGAAGTTCCAATATGTTCAACTATGATAATGGTTGGTGACCCTCACATAAAGTCCTGGCAGTTATCCCTATGAGTTATTAAAAAACTTATGTATGATAAAATATCATTTGATATTCATGCTTTACGGGGAACCTCGTGAGAAAACCTGCATACACCTGCAAAGAAATTCAAGGGTGTGTGTGAACTCCCCAACAAGTACTGGGCCCGCGTCGGGACCACACAAAATAGGCATGTTTGATGACGAGTTGCGGATAAACTGGCCAGCATACAACAACAACAAGCCCTAACATAATATTATTAATTTGGTGAATTGTTATTAAACAAAACTGTGATTTAAAGGGTTACCCAAGAGAACGTAAATATGGCAATGAGGGTGTTAAAGGGTTTCTGTGATACTTTATTGTAGAAGTTGCTTAGTTAAGTTGTGAATAAAAAATTCAAGTTCTTATTTTACATGAGTCAATAAACTCATACATCATGCACTACAATAATAGGGTAAACATACCAGTTTTCGGCCATTTATCCGGCTTGCTGACTTTCGTCTTAAATTTCACACTAATGCTGTATACCTACAGCATACACGTTTTTATTGCAGAAACCTATGATAGTCTACTTTATTAAAATGACATGTATGTGAACAAATACCTTAGTGATAATTAAAAAAAATATATTATTCCCTAATTTAGCAAAAACACCTATTATCGGCCATCTTTTCCAGATTTCGGCCATCGGAGGACCACTTTTCGGCCGCCAACTTTATGTCAGAAAAATTACTCGTAACCTACGGCCGTAAACAGGATTATTATTGACGTGTTACCGGCCGTCAAATATCTCCTACGGCCGACGACAGGTTTCATTATTACCAGTTATCGGCCATCACTCTACCAATGCCGAAAAAAGGTTACATTTTAACTGTTTTCCAGCCTCTTAAAAGGGGAAGTTTCAAACGTTCCTATCTTTGCAAATGTACAGTATACAGACGGCCGGAATCTAGTTACAAATTCATAGAGAATATTTTATGTACAAGTATAATGCCCTCAATGTTAATGATAATAAGGTTTTCGCTGTAAAAGCAAAAATAATGCACACATATTGAATTGATTTTCGGCCCCCCTGCCGGGAATTAGATTTTGATGTAAATGGTCAACGTGTTCACCGGCCACCAAAAATATCGTAATTTATACAAGATTGATGAGATTTTGCAATTTAATATTAAATTTTCAAATGTTATTTACACACCAACCAAAAATAAACACCAAATAAGAAACAAAAACAGTATGAAACTCACCTTTGAAACTCACTCTTCTTGACTTTTTTTTTGCTAAATTTCGCACGCGTCTGCACATCAAATTTTGGAATGGCGACTGAGGTTTTGATTTGCCGTTGACAAGGTCAAACTTTCTACTTATAAATTATGAAGTTCTCTTGGTTATATTGGCGCGAAATTTGTAACGCATGGACATTTTATGCCGCCAATATTCAATAAAATGTGCAATGCGGCCGAAAAGGGGTAGTGGCCGGGAAACCGGTATGTTTACCCTATAACACATGCAAAACATGTATGTTGCAAGTTGCTGTAGGTTGACAAAGGAATTTATCTGTGAGGCAGCCCACACACAATTTTGTTATCACCGAACCATTATCCTGCCACCATGCTGGTACTTGGCAATGTTGGCATAAAATACTGATCAATGGTTTTAAATCTGCATCAATTTATATTATAAGTATAAGAATAAATAAATTTATCTTTGTATCTCCACTATAACCACAACCAAAAATAATACATGTCACAATAATTTCCTACAGACTTCAGTTTCACAATAGATCTGAGATGTAAATGTAATTTTTTTGATGTTACAATATGTACCATCATCTAGTTATTAACCTTCGGCATATGAGGCGGAGAATACCTGACCCTAAATGTATGAAAATTTCATATAAATATTTTTCACCTTGTATGTAGAGGGTTAAAAAATAATGAAAAGAAAACTATGAAAATAGTATACATGTTTATCTATAAGTAGTTGGCTATTGAAATAAACAGTTCATATTTTTTTATACATATTTGCTATAATTAGCTACTATATATAAAAGTAGTAACTTCAAAGTATTCATGATATAATTATGATATTATATTAATACACTACCACTACCATTATACCCCACTGCTTAAAATGCACACAATCATATAAATGCAATTCTAATCAAGATTGTTTACTCAATAAGTCTATCATGGCATTGATTTCATAATTATCTAGATAAGTTTATATTATGCAAGTATTGCAAGTCTACTTTTCAGGTTCAAACAACCAAAAACAACTATTTTTTTGTCGAATATAATTGCTTTGAGATTTAAGTTGGTTGTTTTCAGCAATACATGTTCAAATAGCTAAACTCCATCATAAGACATATTATCCTGTATCCTGGAGATAATACATCTGCATCTTGAGGTCCTGACCAGTCCTCTCCTAGGAAAGAATCACAAAGGTAAAATATATTCAAATAGTTTAGAGTACAAAATTGATACACTTATTTATGCTGTTTGATATTTAGAATCAATTATGCATTATTCAATTACATTCAAATCAAAACTGAAAATATTTTATAGGCCAGCTACACTTTGGAGAACATCATGTTTTTTTGTTATCAAGTTTTATCAGACAAAATAAACTGTTTTACAATTTGCTTATCTTGAAAACAGATTAATCTAAAATCAGTTTGAATGTACTTAGATAGGGAACCACTAACTGATGTACTTACCTATACCTACCCCCTGAATGCAAAATTAACAAAATGTGATTGACAGACACCTTATCAGAAAACTAAACAGACAATTTATTTCGGTACACGAATTAACAAATAGCCAGCATCATTTCCGCAGGTTGTCTAAAAATATCCTGTCCAATTAGGCTATATCACGGGAAGGATAGATGGCTGGGTGTGGTGCCCTAGCTATGCGTGCATCCTACGTCTTATCACTCGCCCAAGAAGCGGCGACGGCCAGACAACCCTCCACAACTCTAAACAGACAGTTAGTTCCCCGCGGATAGCCCCCGCTTCCACTAATGTCGGTATGCGTTATTGTTACTACTTCATGTAGGTATATGAATCATACAACATATAGCCTCCAATCAAGCGTAGAACTTCACAACACTTTCAAAAACATACACAAAATGAATTCTTGCCATTAAAACATGACTAACAAAGCTACATTACCTTGTCGCATAACGTTTTGACTTGATTTTCTGTCAATTGCTTGCATTCGTTTAGCTGCTCTATCCATTGATCCAATTCCTTTAGCGCCGCCTTGTCCTCCATGCTTTTGTTTTGTGAAATTAACGTACGAGACGTTAAATTAGGTTTAAAAAGTGTCTTATCTTTTAAGCGTACACAAAACCATGCGAATTAACTATTTTTCACTATACCGAGAAAATTGACTACGGCGGACACTTACAAAATGGCGTACTACTGGCGTGACGTCAGTTATTACGAAGAGGCTATTCATACGTATTATGTACGCTCCTCCTAACGCATATTAGGTAAATCAATACTTTCGGCGGAGATCAGTAAATATTTACTAAGAAGGATCAAAATTAAAATTAAATCACGTGCCATCAGATTTCACCTTCCAAGCATATATTGTTCCAAGTATAAGTTGGTAATGTGTTATTGTTGAAGTTTTACTAGCAGTTCAAACGTAAAGCACTACAATACTAATAGACTGTTATATAGACATATATAGTATTACAATAGCTACACAAAACGTTTTTAGCCTTAAACCTTGCGAGTAAAAAATAAGGCGTTTTCAGATTACGTAAATTTAATATTTAGCGAACGCTTTAATTAAGGATCATTGCCACGAACTTTATTTACATAAAAGTAATGTGTAATGTCTATGGTAGCTCTGGGATATTTCTACGGTTTATATTTTTTAATTTTATTTAATCATAGACAAAACAGAGCCGCTTGCCAATGTATACGGGAAGATTATCTTTGTGACTTACATTCTCAAAATGTTCGTGATGATAATGTTGAAACAAAATTTATTCAATGGATTATCACATAAATTTCACTGAGAACAATCATTAATACAGAAAGATTAAAATAAAAATAGTTCGAATCCGGGGAAAAGAAGGCAAAATTTAACTTATCTGTGGCTTGTTTTTTTTTCGCGGTCTGTGGCAATACCAATCGGTCTTTTTCTTTTCGGTAGCGTTGCTGAGTGTCGTTGTCCGGTGCTCAGCCGTGAAAAATATTAAAATGACTGAAACATTGAAGCATAGAGGCAATCTTGTTGGCCACAATGGGTGGGTTACCCAAATTGCTACAAACCCGAAATACCCTGACATGATCCTGTCTTCTTCCCGAGGTAAGGTTAAACACTTAACCTAATTTTGAAATCTTGTATCAGTTTTATCCATGTTCATCTGACTTATCCTATGTCTTATTCGATCGCTGTTTACTATATTTGGGATATAAAGCTATAATTTTGATGAATTCATTTATATTTCCATGGTATATGATGACAAAAACCTTTGCCACGCGAGTCCTGAGCGGCAAGCGGATATGGGGCTGATGTATAATTTCTCCACAACTATCGGTTGGAGCTGCCCGAACAAACCGTTCAACTGACTTCTTACGTTTCAGACAAGACCCTCATCGTATGGAAGCTGACTAGAGACGAGACCAACTACGGTCTCCCACAGAAGCGTCTGTATGGTCACTCTCACTTCATCTCTGACGTCGTGCTTTCGAGCGACGGCAACTACGCCCTGTCGGGATCTTGGGACAAGACCCTCCGCCTGTGGGATCTTGCCGCCGGCAAGACCACCCGTCGTTTCGAAGACCATACTAAGGTGTGATAAAATGATAATAAAACTGTTGTGTTAAAAGGTTTTAGTGTTAAGAGCCGATGCGCGGCAGAAGACAAAGTTTGCGCCTATGCGAGGCAGAAGATTCGTCGTCTTAGCGAGACTGAAGAATGATAAGCTATTACTCTGATATATCTATTGTCAGTAAGTAGTAGTTTATAAGCATCTATTCTATTCTTTTTAGATACATTCTTATTCTGTACTTTCAGAAACTAACTTAACTTTTTCTCACAGGATGTCCTCTCAGTGGCCTTCTCCGTTGACAACAGACAGATTGTCTCTGGCTCCCGGGACAAGACCATCAAGCTGTGGAACACCCTTGCTGAGTGCAAATACACAATCCAGGATGATGGCCACAGTGACTGGGTGTCATGCGTGCGCTTCTCCCCGAACCATGCTAACCCCATCATTGTGTCTGCTGGATGGGACCGCACTGTCAAGGTAATTTATAAGTCTGCTACATTGTTGACCTATGATTGTATTAAAAGTTCTTATTGGAATGAAAATTTTGCTTGACTTATAGTGATCTCCAGAAATTTTGTCTTTGTGAACAATTAGGAATTGTACTGTTAAATGCAGCAACTGTACACTGCAAATTCATAAATTAATTGATTCATAAATAGATAGACTACTATTGCATCAAATCATGAACTATACTTTGCCATAACCTGTTTCTTTGTTTTTTCATCAGGTCTGGCACCTTACCAATTGCAAGCTCAAGATCAACCATCTTGGCCACTCTGGCTACCTGAACACAGTGACAGTCTCTCCTGATGGCTCCCTGTGTGCCTCTGGAGGCAAGGACATGAAGGCTATGCTCTGGGACTTGAATGATGGCAAGCACTTGCACACCTTGGACCACAATGACATCATCACAGCACTCTGCTTCTCGCCCAACAGATATTGGCTCTGTGCTGCATATGGACCTTCCATCAAGATCTGGGTATGTTATTAAATCAGTATTGATTTTTTTTTAATATAAAAGATCCTTGGCAATTAGAGAAATTTGTAAAAGTGACTCAAGTTCTTAGATCTTTATGTAAATTGAATGAATTCATAATGGGTAATAAATTATGTCCTTCACATGTTAGTGTATGATTGACATGCAATTGTTAAATAATGCTAATTTTGTTTGTTTAGGATCTTGAAAGCAAGGAGATGGTTGAGGAACTCCGCCCTGATGTAATCAACCCCACCAAGGCTGACCCGCCCCAGTGCCTGTCCCTTGCATGGTCCACTGACGGTCAGACCCTCTTCGCTGGATACTCTGACAACATCATCAGAGTATGGCAGGTGTCAGTCTCTGCCCGATAAAGTGGTTTCATTTATTTTATGCCTCTATATTCCAATATGAATGTCAAAAAATAAATGAAAGGACTGACTACATTTGTTTTAATTGCCATCCTTATCTAGAAAAGATGTAACATTTGAGATAGTAGTTTATTATTATTATAATACACCATTCCATTGTCATGTAATCTTAATTTACATTTGAAATACATGCTCTCTCAAAGTAGTTTCTTATACACTATATATTATAACATTGTAAATATAAATGAATCTTAAATTAGTAATTAATATAATTTATTACATATTTGTTTCATCCATTTATTTCCACCCCCATACACAAGCCACACTAAGATTTACAAGGGAAGACCATTTTGATCTATCAGATGTGAACCATCTGTGACCTCTGTTGGCCCTTCTCCAACTTTGGTATGAATAATATATTTCAACAAATCTTTTCTTTCTGATTGCAACCCCAACTTATCCAAAAAATCTTTACTTAGCTCACCATGGTCATAACTGAGACCAGTTATAAAACTATCTGGTGTTGATGAAGGAAAAGCATATTTTACAAGAGAAATTACTTTAGGAACTTCTTTCTCAAGGAGATACAAACAAGCATTTGGGCCTGCATCAAAGGTGTAAGCAACCTTTGCCTCACCACTGATATCATTATACTTGTGAATTACTTCAACTATCTTATGGGATACTTCTGTCATGTAGACAAATGGAGGATATGAGTCCAGGCAGACTGCATGAAACTGGTTGCTGTCTTTCATAGTTATTTCGGCAAACTTTGGGAAGTCCTTTTCCTTTATAGCCTTGATAATACTAGCAGTTCTTTGTGGCACACAATATTTGATACGATGTTTCAGAAGTTCGGATGTTTCAGTTGTGATCTTCATGCCTTTTGTGGAACTAGTTTTCTTTGCACTATCGCCAACCACAAGTATAAGTGCTCTCATTTCGGGCCAGTGGGAAGCTTCTACGATTTGAGTTGCAATCGAATCTTTGCCTGTTGAATCAGTTCCCGCATGCCATTGAACAAACCCGCCGTAAACACTTCTACAAGCGCTGCCGGACCCCAATCTTGCGATGCGGCTAACATCAGATTTTACTTTATAAAGTTTGGCTAATGCAGTCACTAAGCATGCATATCCTGCTGCAGACGATGCCAGTCCAGCCGCTGTAGGGAAATTGTTAACAGAGCATACATGAACTTTCCATTTCAAGAATTCGTGATCCACACTTTTCTCTTCGGCGGCTATAGCTTTAATTCCTTGAAGACAATTAACTAACCGTTTATTCGCGAAAGATTCCTTCTTGCCATTGAGCCATATCTCGTCACTGGTAAGTTGCGGGCCAGCAAACACGGATGTTTTAGCACACATAACACTTGTGTCCAAAGTAGCACTAACGGAATCATTTAACGGTAATATCAACTCTTCGTCGCGTTTTCCCCAATATTTAATCACTGCAATGTTTACAGGAGCAATAACAGTTTTCACGTCACTCATAATGGCGTTATGTATATAAAAACAATTGGTAAATTAAAATCGAGAAAAATAACTTTTAAATACGTCTACCCTGGCGCGGAAATTGTGGAAGTGTAAAATGAAATGAAAAGTAACCAACCGCAAGTGAGCTACTTTTGTTTTGACATTTCGTTTGACGTGTTGATTTGAGAATGTTTGAGCATGGCCTATAAACGTTTTTCTAGACGTAACATGTTTTTTTCAAATGTGTGTTAAACACGCCCACCGTCTAATAGTGCATCAAGGGAGGTAAGTACGGAAATATTAACGAGAATGTTAGAAGCCCGACGCCGTTAGGCGGAGGGCTTTTATGACTCGAGTTAGTATTCCGCTTACCGACCGTGAAGCAATGTTTTTCATCACACTTGCCGACAAAAAAAATATTTAAGACAATATTATTCAATGACGTACTGGCACTTCTATTACTCCCTAGGAATTTCACTTTTCTATTACTCCCGCTACGCACGCAAGCAATGGCGCGCTTGCTTAGACAGCAAGTGTGATGGAAAGGCCTAAGGCCTCCCTTAAATTTAAAGTCTTCTACCCGTACGAATACGCCCAATGATCATAGGTAGTTTTCATTCTTTTTATTTTGTATTAGAACAATATGGACCTTTCACCTAATGAAAAAATTGCAATTTAAATGCCTATTATGCGGCCCACATCGCAATAAAAACGTTTTTTGGCCCTTCATTTGGAAAAGGTTGAAGACCCCTGACATAACGTATACAGGGTGTTTGGTTAGCGGTGTCGGAGCTTTTAAGGGCTTAAACTACAATCAATTTCATCGATAAATGACCATACAATTTTTTTTTGTGCCAACGATAATTAAATGGCGGCCATTTTAAAATTTCAAACAGACGAATACGGGCGCACGTGATATTTCTGGAATTATACGTTTGTTATCGGTCCTATCCCTGCAAAAAAAATCTCGTTAGAGAGCTCATTAGATAAGCAAACTAATTAAGCTAATCATTTGACTCAACTATTTGAACAACAAGGCTTATAAATTTTTTTTTTATTAAAAATAGTAAAAAATTCACCTTAATTTTTCAATTAATTTTATTTTGCATGAAAACTAGGTCATTAAGATTTTTGGTGGAGGTTTTTGGTGTTGTTATTTGTTAGTACAGTATGTTAGCTAAAAAGTAACATCATAGTTACAGTTATACCTTAAGTAATTTAGGAATTATAAGTGCTCAAACATACACCAAAACAGCTGCATTTAGCGTTCCCGATGCAAAATCCATAAACAAATGAATGTCAGCAGTGTACTGACTAGTGAAGTCGCCGCCTTCCATCCGTCCAGTGCATGTTTGAGCACTTCTAATTCCTAAAGTACTTAAGGTATAACTGTAATTATGGTGTTATTTTTTAGCTAACATCCTGTACTAATAAATAACAACACCAAAAACCTATCTTAACGACCTAGATCTCATGCAAAATTAAATTAATTGTAAATGAAGGTGAATTTTTTACTATTTCTAATAAAAAATTTTTTTTTTAGCCTTGTTGTTCAAAGAGTGGAGTCAAATGATTAGCTTAATTAGTTTGCTTATTTAATGAGCTCTCTAACGACATTTTTTTGTGAGGATAGGACCGATAACAAACATATAATTCCAGAAATATCACTTGCCTGTATTCGTCTGTTTGAAATTTTAAAATGGCCGCCATTTAATTATTGTTGGCACAAAAAAAAAATTGTATGGTAATTTATCGATGAAATTGATTGTAGTTTAAGCCCTTAAAAGCTCCGACACCACTAACCAAACACCCTGTATAGGCTATGTAAGTGTATGGTTTGTGGTAGTCCTCCAGTTATCACTTTGAGAACTACTCAAATACCTAGTGTAATAATTAGTGTAGGATTTCACATCCCAATACTCCTAGAGCAACAAGAATCTGCTAGATAGGTATTTATTAAAGAAATCGATAATAACATAATTATTAATTTATTATGCAGGTAATTAATTAGTTCTTAGTTCTACAACCAGTTACCACAAGACTATTGTGGCAATGTCATTCAGCAACACCAAGGCTGTCCTGTATGTACCTTGTTGCTAGTAACTTATGTATAAATAATAATGTTGCTTACACTCTAACAATCACAGATTAAAATATAAGTAGTAATAAAGGCAATAAATCCATTTAGTTCACTGCAAAGGCACAAGCTTTGCAGAGCTCCCCCATCAAACTCACATTTTTAATCTCTTTAAATGTGCTACTTTGAAGTGCAGCAGGATTCTTCTTGATGAACTTGAGTGAAGCAGTTTTCAAATCTTCTGAATTAGACATGTCCGCAACAATAAGTACCTCCAGTACATTATCTATGGTCAGTTGCTGAGCCAGAGCATGCTCAGACAAATCTCTCAAACCTTTTAAATCATATTTGTCTGCATACATGAGCAAATTAAACCAATTGCTATTCTCCAAATCTGACACAGTGCCTGTATAAATAAATTCTAAGATGCAATGGAGATCCTCCTTCATCACATCTAAAGTTACAAAGTTATTCTGACTCTCAGCAGTATCTTCTTTTAGCATAGCTTTAAATACTTCACTGTGCACAACTAGCATCGCTTTGTGAACTTTAAATGTTTCACCATCTAGTGATTTTATTGTAAAATCACACCCAATTGATTCTGACAAGAGTGCTCCAAAATCGTGACTAGCTTTCACATCATCTATTATTTCTTGGTTGATCCCTTTACCTTCTAAGAAAGACAGTGCAATGTATAATCTCTTATCCTTAAGTAAATCAACATCTTGTTCTGAAAAGCTGTAGGTAGTAACATAGTTCACTGATCCTTCTGGTGAATTATCAAATTTATATTCTTTAGAAATAGACGAGAGAAATGCTTTGCCATTTTTCCGATCAAGTTTCAAATCATTACCTTCGTTGACTGCGATTTTGAATGATCCTTCATGGGTATTTCCGGCAAATAAATGCAGTAAAAATATTGTGCCCACATTTTCGACTTTTACTGTAAACGTGTAATCAAGTACGTCGTTGATATATGTGTTTCCGACCTCGTAAAAGTTTGGACGATGCAATTTTTCGTAAATCTTGTCTAGGGACAACCACCTTGCGTTCCGAGTCTGACAGGTCCGGTTACGCCAGCAAACAACATCAGCATCTTCCTATAAAACAAAAATTAACAAGATTAAAAGAAGTTTTGTATTATTGCACAAGGACATTATCATTAAAATTTATGATTCATCTTGGGTTTACCCAACATAATTGGGTCTGAACAATATATTTACCGTGATTTCCATGGAATCATCGTCCATATTTTCGACCGTGCTTTTCTTGTTTGTCCTGGATGTGGAGGAAGTCATGGTGATGGGAAAACAATTTAATCAATTGTATACCTCGCCTACTCTCGCTAGATTCGGAAATCGGAAGAAAAACAATACGGGAATCACGAAACGTCAATCACAAACACGGTGACGGGCGCCTCACTCATTATACTACGCTTTGACAGTTCCAAAGTATATTTTCCTATTCATAATGGTATGTATGTTTTCAAATGTTTGGCTAATTTAGTTACAGAATATTGGTATTTAACAAAGTCTAATAATGTGGTACCGATCTACCAATTAGGTCTTAAAGAAAAGTGAATTTTTCACAATACAAGGTTTCTTCGTACTTATTACCAAGTTCTGCCAGCAAAGATTTTTAATAGGTATCAGAGGGGATTGGATTAGACCTCGGATGGGAAATGGAAGTGTAGTGTTTTCCGTGATAATAATTATATTTCGTGTATAAAAATATTATTTTTATAATGTAAAGTACAAGAAATATTAATACGTGTATTTTTTTGTCTTTATATATGTCAGCCATGTCAGCTGGCTGCGCCAGTGGTAGGTTTTGGAACTAACTGTGTTTTTTTTTTAATCGACGCTGCCATTTTCGTTTTGTGGCACGGCTAGGCGGCGGTTTTAGCGTAAAAAATTGTTGAAATATCAGGCATTTATGTAAAAAGTGTTTTGATCATTGTGATTTGTGTTTGTTCTACGGCAGTTCCTTGAAGCACCAGTGACTTTTGCGCAAATTGCGCTAAGTAATTATTGACTTCCTCGAGTGGAAAGGGTGAGTACATCTTCCAATATTTCGAGCCTTAAAAGATATTTTTACATCATCGGCTTGTACCTTAGTTCGGTTATTGAAAATATTCATTAATTAGGAGAGCTGATTAGTCCAGTAAAATTGTCGCGGCCTACATTATTGAGCGAATTAACTTGGCAAAATGGGCGTTATGATGTGTGTAGGTTTATCATTCGTAAATTGTCACCACGCCTTAGACGATGTATTCATTCATTTAGTCATTCTTTATCTAGAGTAATTGAGTTTAAGATCGTGAATTGCGATCGTGAGCTGGGTTTAATAATTATTCTTATTGTTTCATATCATATTAATATTTTACCTGCTATCTCAGAGAATTTGATTCTGTGTTATTCTCCACGTTTATTGTAAACAATAACAAAATTAATGAGTTGTTTTAATTTTTAACAACATTTACATACCACTGAACTGCTTGGTTTGTGTCCAATAAGACATTATCTAATTAACCAAAATGATGCTATGTAGGGGGTCCAATGGGTCTATGTTCATGTCAGTAGCCAAATATCCAGATCTTAATAGGCAAATAAAATTACTTCTTATTTTTACAATAATGGTTTAGTTATCTACCTTCCTTTCGGTTCAGAAGAACACCGATTTTAGTGAGAGGATTGGTTTCAACTTACTTTTTTTATAGAAAATTGTATTAAGTAAGTAAGTAAATATTCTTTATTGTGCACCACATACTTAATTAAAATACAAATACAGAAAAACATGGATTGATAGTCAACAACAGGCGGTCTTATTTATCTGCATAACTACAAATTATCTGCAAGATTTAAATATAGATATACTTTTCCTAAAATTTAAATATAGCAAATATTAGAAGTCCATCCAAGATTTTACTACTATCTGGTACATGTAAAATCTAGTATGTCTGTGTACAGCTGTGTGTGAAATAATACAAGCTTACGGTTAACTGAAAATTAAGAAAAATATATAGTTTAGGACTTCCTGTCATTTGATAAAGGGTTTAGCAGCCTTACCGAACAAGAGGTGCCTTTCCCCACGGATGAGGTCAATATTTTAGGTGGTGTACTAGCAGGACCTAAGAATACTCCATGCTTAATATCAGCTCTAGATCTTCTTTTGTTTCAGAGTTATTCAAGATAATGTAAAATATACAGGGTGTCGTTGAAAGTGGCATATTTCGAGAACTGTTCAAGTTAGATCAACCAAACCAAAATTGTGTTTGATAACAATAAAATAAACTACACAATGCATATTTTGAACCTGCATCTTGTCCTTATTTTTCATAATAAAAAACAGAGTTCTTGTTTTTTTTCCATATTTTTTTTTTATTTCACGCGGAGGTACACCTACAAAAAAAATATGCATACATAGCCACTAATGTCCACTGTATACATAAATAAAAATATTTCCGTAAATCATCGTGCGTCATGCCAAAAAAAAAAAAAATTCAGAAGTAGTCGTTACTGGCATACAAATAAAGTATGTACCAGTGCAGTGTGAACATAAGTTAGTGTGTAGGTATACAATCTCTCGACACTTACCGCACAAAATATCATTGACGTAAATTGACTTATTAGTACATTTGCTATACAGGGTGGTCCAAACCTTGACGTCAAAAAAATTTTTTTAGGTTCTCTACGTCATGGGCTATCAGAATATACCTCATGTATGTTAGCCGATTTTTTGTAGTTTTCGAGTTATGATTTTTTGAAAAAAAATTTTAGAGAAATACTGGAATGAAGAAATTTATTGATAAAAAAAACTATTGGGATTTTAAATATTTTCTTTTTGTGAAAGTATTACTACAAATAAATCACTTACTGACAAAAAAATTAGCGTCCTCACTTTGATACAAGTAGGATAAAAAATACCAAATTCAAAATTTTACGTTAAAAACGCATCAAAATAGCATTAATGTAGGTAAATAAAAAAATAAAACATATCCCAAGGATTTTTGGTAATCTAAAGACTGCCCTAGACCTTAAACCTTCCTAAAAGCAAAAAAAAAGTGATACTTAATGATGAAGATTTTTCGGAGTAGTCGGTCAAATAAACTTAAAAAAAAGCTTCTAATTTTTTTATTTAAAAATAAAGTAAAATTTCGTCTGTTTTATTGTTCTCAACAATAAACAAAAACAGAAAATACACGAAAACTCAATTTGTGTACTTATTCAAGTATTTTTTTACTACTTTAAAATTTTAAGCTTTTTTGAGCTTATTTGACCGACTACTCCGAAAAATCGTCATCATTAAGTATCACTTTTTTTTTTGCTTTTACGAAGGCTCAAGGTCTAGGGCGGTCTTTAGAATACTAAAATCCCTTGGGATATGTTTTATTTTTTTTTTACGTAAATTAATGCTATTTTGATGCGTTTTTTAGCGTAAAATTTTGAATTTGGTATTTTTTTATCCTACTTGTATCGAACTGAGGACGCTAATTTTTTTGTCAGTAAATGCTTTATTACAAAAAGAAACTAGTTAAAAAACCCAATAGTTTTATTTTTATTAATAAATTCCTTCATTCCAGAATTTCTCAAAAAAAATTTTTCAAAAATTAATAACTTGAAAAATACAAAAAATCGGCTAACATACATGGGGTATATTCTGATAGCTCATAACGTGAGGAATCTAAAAAAAATTTTTTGACGTCAAGGTTTGGACCACCCTGTATAAAAGAGAGATAAACATTTGACACATAGTATTGTTTTCGACATTTGATTTGTTGCATTTTCTGTTGGAAAATGGAAAACATTAAGTGTAAGCCTTGTGAAAAAAACGTTAAAAAATATATGTGGAAAGAAAAAAATGCATACAAAATTGACAAGAGGCTGATTTATATAGCAAATACACTAATAAGTCAATTTCCGTCAATGATATTTTGTGCGGTAAGTGTCAAGAGATTGTATACCTACATACTAACTTATGTTCACACTGCACTGGTACTTTATTTGTATGCCAGTAACGACTACTTCTGAAATATTTTTTTTTTTGGCATGACGCACGATGATTCACGGAAATATTTTTATTTATGTATACAGTGGACATTAGTGGCTATGTATACATATTTTTTTTGTAGGTGTACCTCCGCGTGAAATAAAAAAAAATATGAAAAAAAACAAGAACTCTTTTTTTATTATGAAAAATAAGGACAAGATGCAGGTTAAAAATATGCATTTTGTAGTTTATTTTATTGTTATCAAACACAATTTTGTTTGGTTGATCTAACTTGAACAGTTCTCGAAATATGCCACTTTCAACGACACCCTGTATATTTTACATTATCTTGAATAACTCTGAAACAAAAGAAGATCTAGAGCTGATATTAAGCATGGAGTATTCTTAGGTCCTGCTAGTACACCACCTAAAATATTGACCTCATCCGTGGGGAAAGGCACCTCTTGTTCGGTAAGGCTGCTAAACCCTTTCTTTTATAAAATATATGTTAACACAGATTTTTAAACAACGTAAACATAAGCAAATAGAACTCAAACTAATATAAAACTAAACATGAAAACGGAATGATTCCCAAAATTAGGTGCTTTTTACATTGTAGTATGTCAGTGATTTGATTTCATATTGAAGTCGGTTATACAGTAATATTTATATAATGTAGCTGTCTTTCTAAAACGTTAGACAGAGAAAAATTGTATAAGGTTCTACTATTTTACACACAACTCTAACAATGCTAACATCTACTAACATAACAAACCAAGCTTATGTTTAAAAAAATGGTACATACTTAAAATAATTAGCCTTAGCACTATAAAAATAACACATATCACTTTGAACATGATTATGACAATGTATCATATCCTGCTTTATCAAGTGAGAGGAAGTTGCTCTTGAATGGATTTGCCACTAATACCTTCACCCATTCAAACTTATAGTTATGTTGATATGCAAAAGTTCGTACATGTGACCAGGTCATAAAATGTCTACAGTTGATTTGAAAAAAAAAATGACATTTAGTTGCAGTCTGTTTCTCAGTTTTACCCAGAAAAAGGTAATCATGACAACAAGGGGCAAGAAAAAGATGTTCAACTCAATTATTTTTTAGTTTGTATACACATGTTAAAACATATGAGTATTGTTCTATTTTCAACACAGGAATATTATCTAGTACTCATCATCATTCACACAAAACAATGCTTATTGATCTTACTGTGAAGGCAGATAAATTGATCCTAATAGGTATTATTTAACAGTACTTAGTTTCTTACTTTTTATAAAATATATAAATGTACTAATAATAAGATGAAATAATACTAAGATGAACTAATCATGTGGAAATATTGATATCCAGAATAGCTAAACCACATTATCAATTGAATTATTAGATGAAAATGACCTATATTACTTACTCCTTAGATTAAAATTTACCCTCAAACAACACATTATATTAATTTTGATAAAAAATGCAATAATTCCAAATCATAAGTAGGTATTAGATGTCTCACCCCACTTCCAGCATTGGTAAACTTGTTTTTTTTTTCTTTCATGTGACATTTAATGTTTGGTATACTCTTGGGTCGACTCATTCGTTTTTCGCCACGTTTCTAAATTTGTCCGATTCTGCTTTCGTCACCCATTCTTCATTCGTCAAGTTAGTCTGCAGTCACTGTCGTCTTTGACCATAATAAGTTGTTGACCTTTTTCTTATTTCGACTCAATCGTTTTTTGTCGTTTCGTATTTGGTCATATTCTAAGTTGGTACCGATTTAAGACTATGAAAATATACGAATTAAGAACGAGACGGATTAAGATAAAGACGAACAACAAATTTGACCGAAGATGAGAAAGACCATCGACGATCGTGACGAATAAAGAATGGGTGACGAAAGCAGAATCGGACAAATTTAGGAACCTGACGAAAAACGAACGAGACGACCCAAGAGTATACCTAATGTTTGTATTTGTGTGAAGTAGTGTTACTTTACTACTTAAAAAACAAAAATAAAAAGGTTCAATAAAACAATTTCATTTGTTCCACAAATAATTAAATGTGCAATAATCTCTATGTTTAAGCTGGATCTAATTGTAATGTATAATAATGAATACGTGTCAATTGACCACTTGTTTGTTTTTTTATATTTTTCCGAACGGTTAAGCCCAAAATATATGTATATAAAAATTGCTCAATTATATGCACCAGCACAGTGCTTACTTCAGTGTAATAAGACAGTTATAAACATAAGATGTTTTTTTCTAGATGTACTTAAGTACTAATATGTAGGAACTTGCAAAATAAAGTGTTTGCTATCTAGCTAAAAAATGTGTTGAAGATTTCATTGAGATCTTGACTACATAGGTATTCAACTATTCATATACATAATATTAGTGACATACTTATCTATGTAAATGTAAATGAAAGCTGCATCTTATATAAAATTTAGATTTGCAATTTTAATCTGATTCCGATAGTTGTCACAATTTCCTTTCCTCTCATTTGAATTTAACATGTGCCTTATGTAATATCAATTCACTCAATCTAAATGTCATTTAATTTTTATTACCTGCAGTCTATTTATAATTCAATCCCTATTACTTGTTGTGTTGTAATTTACCAGCTACGAACAAATAAAACATGGAAGCCGGCACGCCATTTAAATATAAATCCCGTAAGTAAATTAATAATGATATTAATGATTCTTGATTTATCATCGTCGATGTTAAGTCTAGATCTCTCATAATTATATAATATTATTACTGTGTTTACCGTGAGTTGCCAAGTCGCGTTTATTAATACATGACGACCGTAACGTAATTTACGTAATTCATCACGATCACTCTAATCCGTCAGTGTGAGCGTGATAGACTGCTGTACGTATCGAGTAAACGTTACTTGCCAATTCATGGTACTGTTATATCCTCTTAAGGGTAACCATACTATTTTCTTTAGATCATATTAAGTACAGTCAAGGGCATTAATATATATACACTTCTCCATACTGGTCCCTTACAAATGTGTCTATATATTAATGCACTCGACTGTACCTTGATGTGTCAGGAATATTGCTGAATTTGTGTACACTCAACCAATTGGAACCCTAGGCCTAGCCGCTCAGGAACCACGTCAAAGTAACATTATATAAAAAAAAAAAAAATTGTATTGTAAAAAATCTCTTTCTATTTGTCATTTTGACATGGTTCTAGTGAGGCCTAGGGTTCCATTACTTGAGTATTGTAATGCACATTGGGCTCTATACGAAGCTATATCAAGGACACAAGTAAGTGTGCTGCTCGGTAAAACCCGCTAGAATTATTTGTTTTACAATTCAGTAAAAGGAATAATCAAGTATATTCCACCTACACTCAAGGGGACTACCCCTCTAGAAGTGCAGGCACGACATAGCCCCAACACCCCCATCGTTATTCAATTTGTTACATTTGCATTCCGTTCTAAATCGATACCAGCGTATGAGTTGCACTTATATTTTTTTCTCAAACATGCAATGAAATATTGTTATGTTCCTTATAATAGGCTGCGAAGTATGACTTTTCAGGTGCGACTAGGAAAGGAGGTTGTTAATGGAATTTAATACAAATCTTGAAGGCCTAGGCCGGCAAAGTGCTCTTTTCTAATTCCTGTCCACATAAATTAGTGGCACAGGCATCATGACATTCTGCCACTATATAATACTATACATATAAAAAAACTTTGACGTTTATTTGTACTATATGTATGTATACATACCTACATACCTCGGCCGGAAATATGGGGTTGCCCGCCTCAGACCTATCCGTCTTATGTCCCGCCGTCTATACGTCTTCGGCCGGTAACCCCTTTCGTCCCGGCCTCTATAGTAATGTAAAGGTGCATTCGCTGTTCTAACCTCCCACTCTACGAAATTCGATCGGTACACAAAACGTGATTGGTTGATTTCGTAGAACGGGCGCTAGAACAGCGAATGCTCTTTTGGTTTAAACGCACCTTAATGTACTATTTGAGTACAGGTTTTAATGGAGGAGCGAGTTCTCCTCAACTCAAATTCGGGGTTAGAAATAAGCTTGGCTTCTGCTTTAGAACCTGGCCTATTACCGCGAAAATCGAAATTCGTAAATTTCGAGCATTTTTTCTCTATCACTCCAACGAAGGCGTCATTAGAGGGAGAGAGATAAATCCTCGAAATTTGCTGAGTTCGAAGTTCGCGGTAGGGCCGTTGTTGGTCGCAAGCTGATGGAGCGATGAGCGGGTCATAGATTGAGCAGTAGCCGTACCATGACTTTGCAAGTATCGGTAACGTTAGGTTTTATTTACTCGATACGTAATAGTAATAATAATAAAGCAGGCCATCGCGCTCGCCCCCATATCGTCGGGTGACAAGGAAAACTCACTAAGTAACGAATACCTACTTGACATAAAGCTCTTATCTCAGTTCTGATTCAATAATGACATAAGAGGTTGCTAAGAGTAGTGACAGTTATTATAGTGAGTTTTGCTTGTCAGCCGACGATGTCAGTGTGTATCGAGTAAAGTAAAACCTAACCGACCGTATCCTTTACTTTCCAATTCATGCACTGAGAGAAAAAACAACCAGAATTCATGTTCGTTCAACTAAATTTTTGATTAAAATAGCGCCTACGTGCTCTTTGGTTCAAATTACAAGTTCGATTTTGTTAAGTGTAACTAGTACATTCAACAAGTTACTTGTGATTTTATTTCTACGTTAAAAGTAACTTGTTGATTCCATAAGCTACTTATCATGTTGTTTTAACAAGCTACTGTATCATGTTATTTGTACGTTAAGTGAAACTTGTAGATTTTACAAGCTACTGTATCATGTTATTTCTACGTTAAGTGAAACTTGTAGATTTTACAAGCTACTTACCATGTTGGTTCTACGTGAAGCGTAGCTTGTTAAATTTATCAACATTAGCTTGTTGGATTGTCTAGTTATTTCTACATTTCAAGGATGTACTGTCAACATGCCTACATTCAGATAATCTTGTTATTTTTACATGGCTGGCATATAATTTCAACATGCTCGGTTTGTTATTATAAATTACTTGAAATGTTGTTGTGACATGATTAGCTTGTTGAGTCAACATTAGCTTATTGGATTGTCTAGTTATTTCTACATTTCAAGAATGTACTGTCAACATGCCTACATTCAGATAATCTTGTTATTTTTACATGGCTGGCATATAATTTCAACATGCTCGGTTTGTTATTATAAATTACTTGAAATGTTGTTGTTACATGATTAGCTTGTTGAGTCAACATGCCTACATTTAGATGATCTTGTTATTTTTACATGGCTGGCATATAGGTTTAACATGCTCGGTTTGTTATTATAATTTGCTTTAAATGTTGTCGTAACATGATTAGCTTGTTGAGTCAACATAACTTGCTTATTGAATCTATAATAAGCTTGTTGTTTTATCATGTTGTAGTTACAGTACGTGCTTGTTCTATCAACATTATTACTTTTAAGTCAACTTGTATCTTTATCTTATTATTGCTACATTACATACATGTTGCATTCACATTTTGTTTGTTGCACGGTCTTGCTGAATTTGCGATTATACCTAATTCTTAACGTATTCAAGTTTCGTTCTACTTTCAGACGGAAACCTAACGACAAAAAGAAAAAAATGTTTCTTATCGGTATTAGATTTACAAGTGAAAGTAGAAAAAAACATAAAAATACGCGTATACAACCGCAAAATGAACAAGATGTTGTAACAATCAAAATATTTACGGAACAGACATGTAGTGTATGTTACAATAAAAAGATATACAAGTTGATTATAAATAAGTACAAACAAAAATGACAGAACAAACACAAACGTATCTGACAATGTATAGGTATACAATAAAAAAAGTGTGCGCAAGGAGATGGTCGTGGGTGAAAAGTGGGCGCTTCTGTATAAAATGACAGATTTTGTAAGTTGTTAGGCTGTGGTCTCCTATTTCACGCCGTATGCGGCGTCTCGTCACGTCGTACGCTGCGTCTGAATGCTCACTATAGGTATGTACTGTTGTGGTCTCTTTCACATGTCGACGTTGGCGTCTTGACGTCGCACGCGGCTATCAAAAGCTGTGCGCCGCGTTTCTAGTCTTTTCGAACCATTGCAGCGTGAACGTCGTCTCTCGCGTCAAACAAAATGTCGAAGTTTAATAAATAAAAAGACGAGTTATTAATAGAATTTATTTAATCTTTCAATGCACTGTATGATAAAAATGAAAAGAATCATAAAAACAATATTTATATGCATAAATGTTGGGAAAAAGTTAGTGATGCAGTCGGATCTGCTGTTAAGTTACGCTCTTCTCTGCGGCGAACGTATTGACCGTTGACGCTGTGCGTTGCATTCAGACGTCGATAGGAGTGGAATTGAACGTTGACGCTAACGTCAGACGCCGCATACAGCATAAAATAGGAGACCACGGCCTTAGCAAGTACAATCAGTATTCTGGACCAAAACAAATGCATTATTTTTGTCACGACCACGTTCTTTCTGCACACAGGTAAGCAATTAATAAATATGAAAAATAAAACATACATTTAAAGGTTTCATTTATTAAAATCAACTTTTAACAATTCAACGTATGTCAACTTAACACATTCGACACCGCGTACCCGACACTCGGGTTTTCGTAAACTTTAATCAGATGCCGGCGTACCCGGTAGTCGAGCAAGCTCTCCAAAAAACCCCAATACTGCAGAACCTTGGCCCCTTGTTCCTCGTACATTATCAATTTACATTACCAGCAATGTACAAGGAAATAATAATATTCTTCGTTCAAAACCGGGTAATGTATAAAGAAAAACTTGTTCTTCATACATTACTAATTATTTTATCAGTTATATACAAAGAAAAAAATATTCTTCGTACAAAACCGGGTAATGTATAAAGATAAAACTTGTTCTTCGTACATTACCATTTATTTTGTCAGTTATGTACAAAAAAAAAATATTCTTCGTAAATGAAAATTTAAAGAAACGGCTAATTTTCTCATAAAAAATACTCTCCTTTTTCCTGTTCTTGTTGAACCATAAACATATTTTTAGTGTTCCGTAGCCAAAATGGCAAAACGGAACCTTTATACTCGGTAACTATAATTTGACGGAAGCAAAAATATTATACATGTATTTTTAAGCGTGTACTGTAACTGGAAAACTGGCAAAATAATTGGTAATGTACGAATAACAAGTTATTCCTTATACATTACCCGGTTATGTAAGAAGAATATATTTTTTTTGTACAAAACTGACAAAATAATTAGTAATATCGACGCTTACCATGAACAACGCTGCATCTTTAGACAATATCTTGTCGTAATTTGAATTCTAATAATGAAGCACTAGAATTCCAATTGCAAGCGCGTTCTATATAATTGTAGTCCATCAACTAGCTATTTGCAATATAAATCCATCCCGGATTTCGCTACGCGAAGGCTTCCATGAGGGCTTTCCTTTTTTCTTCGACACTATTGAAGGCACCAAATACGGTAGCAACAGCAACGCAGCATTTGTTTCAGACTCTGGTTCAATATCTGAAAAAAAAAAAAAAAATAAGCAAATTTAAATTTCAATTATATCTTTGTTTTCTTTTTACCTCTTTGTTATCATGTCTGTCCATTTTACGGACAATTAAATAAAGTTTCTTCAAATTATGCAGATTATTTTATGACATTTTCATTAGCTTTTGAATTTGATTAATATCTGTGCAAACGGCCACCCTGAAGGTGGAAGCGAACAGTTAAACGTTACAAAAGTTCGCAATTCTGTAGTTCGTCATAATAAAGCGTGCAAATTTTTCACCGTTTCTTGAAGTTCGTAAAACGAAATAAAAGTGACTTACCAGTAATGGAATCTATGCAGTTCTGTATCGCTTGCTTTACGTCTTTGTCTTTCAACTGAGTTAGCTTAAATTTAGCAGCTTTGACGATGCTTTTTTGCTGTAGAATTATATTTGAGTAGAGGAAATCCTTGTTGTCTTTATACATGTGATTAAAATCTTGTAAAAGCTGTAATAAAAATAATCAAATCAACAGGTAAAAATTTAAGTAGCCCTATCTTTTTTATTACCATCAGGTGTAACGACAATGTCACGATCCACTGTATAATATATACGAGCCTAAAACGAATCTACAGTGGCTTAAATAATTATTTTAAGTGATCGAGATGACGGTTCTTTGATGTCGATTTGAAAGGTCGGTTCGACCTGCGGCAGGTTCTATTTTGAACTAGCTAAGTTCGCACCGTCCGCCGCGCGCAATTACCCGGCATCGGCATAACATCTTACAACTTATTTTGATCAGAAATATGTGACATTCCATCAGAAAAGGGCCCTTATGGAGGTTTCTAGTTACGGAGATATCGACGTTTTTGTAAAATCGTTCGAAATTATCGTTTTTTGAATTTATGCTAAATAGTAAAATATACGAATAGACGTGTAATTGTAGCTTGCTTTCAGTAGTGTACGTTAAGTATTTCTATAATAAAATTCACCTCAAAGTTTAGTAGAAAAGGGCCCTTATGCCAGAGCGCGTTCGAAAATATGAAAACTGTCGTTAAAAATGTTGTAATTTATATTTACTAACATGAAAAATAATATAATTACATTATAAATAGGTAAATAAAAAACCTTATAAATAACACTAAATTAAAACTAAATAAACCTAAAATACATCTAAAAAATGGGGCCCCCTTCGCATGGTGCCAAGAATGCTGGCAGCATTTCCCCGCTGTATGGCAATACTATATGTTGTAATTACTTGCAACTTTTGCTTATAAGAAAGTTTATGTTATATAGGTACGATTCAATGACAATACCTACTTTGATACCTAATTAAAATATTACCCGATTTATTTAATTATTTTTAGTATTAGATAGCTTATTTAATGCAGATTTAGGATCTATGCGTAACTCAATACCTGCCATAAGGGCCCTTCTGTGATGGAACGTCACATATGAGCACGAAAGTTGGCAAACAAAAATGCATATCGGAGGGAACCTTTTCAAGATACTTACCAAGCGATAACCTTCAGGTAGTTTGAGAGCCGGATACAAGTTTAAATATTCTTCGACTGTTCCAGAATTTGATTGCAGTGACGATAATCTAACTTTTGTGGTAGCTTCCCAATTAACCTCAACTAAGTGCCATGGATCTACACAGTTTCTTAACCAGTGCAGCTTTTCTTCTACTTCAGGCTCTTCTGTTAAAAAAAAACATAATTTAAAAGTTTATTCAATATTTACCATCAACCTATTTTAGGGTAGGTACCTCCCATACATAAAAAAATACTGTTACACCAACTCACTGCCAAATGACATAGAGACACTTCATGAAAGTGGTTTTATAATTAATTAACAAAAGCAACTTTCGATAATTAACAGCAGTTTACAGAATAAGTACTAAATCTTAGGTTATGGCGATGTAAGTTTATGACGAAATAAATAGTAAGTATGATAAATATGCTGTTGCGAGTACATTTAAATGGAAACTAACAATATATAAATATTTATATTTGTAACTCACCTTAAAATATGTAACGTTATTCGAAGCGACGCCAGGTAATGGAATGTATTTGACGAATGCCGAGTGACTCAAGATAGTGAGTGATACCAGCTCACAAAAAAATGAATCCCTGAATGGGGAATAATTAAATCATCTTTGGGAATAATACTGCAATTTCTCACAGACAACGATATGTCATGACTGTCATAATTTTAGCTCTAGTGCATCATTAATTATAAGAACTCAAAACTCATTAAAAACCGATGAAAACCTCGGGGACCACCTTAACTCGGTACGTGTGAAATTCCGGAGCGAATATTTCCAAAGCCATTAACTTTATCAAAAAATGTTTTTTAGATAACCCCTATTACTTTTAAAATACCTATCCAATGATACCTCACACTATAGGGTTGAAACGAAAAAAAATCATCCCCTAACTTACATGAATGGGAAGTACCCTGCAACATTTTTTTTCGTTTTTCGACGCGACACTTTATCGGCGTGATTGATATTTATAATCGTACCAAATTACAGCTTTCTAGTACTAGCGGTTTCTGAGATAATCCGCGGACTGACGGACGGACGGACAGAGCGAAACTACAGGGTGGAAAAATCGAATGCCATATGGATGAAAACTACCTTAAATATTGTAAATAGCACATTTTGTGTAAGGGAGACTTTCCTTTGTTTTTAAAAACAATAAATACTGCATTTAAGGATTTATGAAAAATGGCTTGCCTCAGACGGGACTCGAACCGGTCAAATGTGACAAAAAATAATGTTCTCTATTTTATGATGCAGATTGGAAGGATAAGGTTAATTTTTCGCTAAATAACATATACAATCAGAATAACGGAAGGCCATGGAAACTAACAATTACCTTTTAAATTTGATTTCACCCGTCACGTGAATTAATTACTAGAATTAGTCCATGCAGCTATTACTAATTTTCACCACATTCACTGCAACGAGCTACGAAAAGTAAATTGCTCAAAAGATAGCGAGGTTTTAGTAAGGTTATTAATGAATACCTATTGTTTTATTTTGTGTGTTTTAATTTTTCGTTTACAATTTTCATGGCCTTCCGTTATTCTGTTTGTATTTATTATTTAGAGAAAAATAAACCTTATCAGTAACCCTTTCGATCTGCATCATAAAATACAGCACATTATGTTTTGTCACATTTGACCGGTTCGAATCCCGACTGAGGCAAGCGATTTTTCATAAATCCTTCAATTAAGTATATAAAGGAAAGTCTCCCTTACACAAAATGTGCTATTTACAATATTTAAGGTAGTTGCCATCCATGTGGCTTCGATTTTTCCACCCTGTATAAGGGTTCCTAGTTGACTATGGAACCCTAATAAAAATGGACGGGCAAAATTTTTTCAAAAACAACGTAGGTATGGAGCTTGACCATAAAAAAGAGGCGATGTCATACACTCTTTTACCACACAACTTTTGGTGTAAATCTAGTTTATGATGGGTATTATAATTACCACATAAGACGTCTCTTACTTCTAAGCGCTCTTTATTAAGAATGTCGAATTGTAGTTTTGAACATTATTTGCCGACTGATTTCTCTGAGCATCAACTATTTTGGCACGCTTAGCTTATTCTGTCTACAAGATAAGGAGGACTAGCGCGAAAACCGAAATTTGAAAAAGCGGCTAAGAGCATGTTTTGAAAGTGAGATAATTTTTACATGCTATTGAGTTTAAATGTGTACTTATAAAATTAACAATATATGATACCGAGTTTACTTTTGTTGAAAGTATTTACCTAAATGCTATTAATTTCTTTTAACTTTAATGTGCCCGAGCCTAATAGGTAATAATTATAGTCTGGTCGAAAAAATAAGCTATATCTATCTTTTCGGAGTTTTTGGTACTAGCGAGAGAAAAAGAAAAGATGATCGCTGATTACGCCCCAATTACCATAGGTTCTGGTTAAGTTATAAACTTTCTACTTTAATAGTTTCAAACTTAAAAAACTTTCTAATTAAACTTTCTACGTAGTTGATCAAAAAATATTTAATAATTTTATTTTTATTTCAAATTCAGGAATATGCAAGTCAGTCAGTTTGATTTAGCTTACAAACGTAGGGTAAGATGGTTGACACTGGATCACTCCATTTTTAAGCGGTCATATCTCCGTAAGTAACGATGATATATAAAACGGCGTCGGGCCGCTTTTATATCAGGTCCGGCCGAGCTATAAGGGGAGATGGTTTAGCTATCTAACTTCTAGCTACTAAATACAACTGTACTTAGAATACTGAATCTACGCACTTATGCGTGTAGGCATGGACTCGTAATGAAAACACAACATGAATTAAGATCTTTTTTATTACTACTCTGGTTCAAAAGAGTTAAACCACAACATGAGAAGAACCAGGAAGAAACTCAGCGGGTTGAATGTTTTAATCTTTTCAAATCATTGGTAATTACAATTTTAGATCATTACAATAGGTAAACTCTTGAAACACGATTAATGGAAACACTAATTAGAAAACGACTGGAGAGTTCTAAGTTCGA
>JALPQI010006502.1:0-49491 GCA_025490895.1 Thaumatotibia leucotreta
AAGTAATGTTCGTAAGCTGCTGCGTACTATAATAAGTAAATATAAAGAAAAACAAGAGGAGAAAATCATCGCTTAAAAGGAAAAAACATGAGTGTTTACACACGATATCGGTGTTCCTAGGTTAGTACGTAGTACCATTTTGATACTTACCTTTATTCAATAAATTTTCTTGTACTCATTATCTAATATACTATCGACTACCTATAATAGATTTAAGTTTGTATTTATGTTAGGTTGATTTAAAATGGTCATTTGTTTTTTTTTACCAGAAGGTCTGGGAGAGGTTGAAGGAGTTAACGCTGTCAAAAATACGGTAGAAAAGTTATGCGAGTTGGAGAAGAATGAAAAAAGTTCGCGAGTATAACTGCCTCAGATTGGAAATCAATGACTGACCATGTCATTCATGTTGAAGATAAGTACAGCGAAAGAGACAATGTCATAAAAACTGCATTAGATGAGTTTATTATGTGATTTATGTGTTATGGCACAAATAGTATGAATCATTAATATGAATCATTGTATGAGTTTTTTTAAGTCTGACTTTAATTATTCTGAATAAAAAATATAAATATTTCGTTTCCTATTTATTAAAAATACACACACCGGCAGAATTATATTTTTTTAGTACAGATGGTGCATTTTTTTGGCTCTAGTGTGAGAAGTGGGTCATTTTAAGTCAGGTTCAAAACTTCGGAGGGCCATCTGTACTAAAAAACGTCGTACGAGACACGTGCAATAACGAAATTCGTAACTTGTGTCGATTTAAAACACTCCCTACCGGTCGTGTTTTAAAAAATCGCCACTCGTTTAGAATTTCACGTTTTTCGCACTTGTGTCGTAATGGACAATTTTATAGGTAGTTTTAATCATGATTACACCCATTCTGCGATGATACAATTTACAAATCGTTACTAATATTACCTATACCTATGTATAGACATATAATAGTGTTATATCCAAGTGTGAAAATCACTCTGTTTTTCGGCCATATTATTGTATAAAGACTATAATGATATGAAGAGCTGAAAAACATATCAAATTTTAAGCCAATCTGTTTAGTTATTTTCAAGTTATATCATAGGTTCGACACATTACCAAGCAAAAAAGTTAAAACTAACCACAAAATAGGTACATAATATGTATGTAAAAAGCTAAAACTAACTTAGTGTTGTCGAATCTATGATATAACTTGAAAATAACTAAACAGATTTGCTTAAAATTTGATATGGGATCCATTTAATAACATGGGTCATCATTTAGAGTAGTAGGCACCTACAATACCTACATCATATTGCATTGTGTCATGCAGACAAAGTTGCATGAAACAGCTACGTTATGTACATACATATATATAATATATTAATTTGGATTGTAATAAATACAGGTAATTTAACAAAATTATTTTAAGTTTTAAATGTATTACAAGTATTAAGACTGATTTTCGGGGTGCAACCCAGTGATACCATACTCTATATTTTATTAATTTGCCGCCATTTCTCATTCTCAGCTTTCGTTAGCCAGACTCTAGTATTCAAACTTAAAAAACTACTTATTAGGTTAACTTAATATTTAGGTATGTAAAGGAGGGTGTTAATATCCATGTTTGTGTATGTTTGTACTTTTGTATGAAGTTGTGTGATAAAGTGTAAGCGTTTGGGTTCGTAAATTATTGAGCGCACGATGCTCATTATGAGTACGTATATGTATGACTACAGATATATATATGTGTGTGTATATTATATGTGTTTATGTATGTTTATGTATGTATGTTTATGTATGTATGTTTATGTATGGTTGTTTATGTATGTATGTTTATGTATGTATGCCAATTACTTATTTTATCAATTGTTCAGTGTTCTCATAATTTAACAGTTTCAAATATGCATCTAATGTTAATTTGCAAGAATATGAAGTCATACCTCTCAACTTCAACGTTTTACTTACTTTATTGTAAATAGATGGGCCCAATACCAATGCAAATCTTTTAGCAAACTTTGTCTTATGTGTTGGTACAGAGTAGACAATATCCTTTCTTCTCCTTGAATCCAGGAAGTCAGGTGGATTTTTATGTTGCTTTAGAATCAATTGTTTAATAAACAGTTGCCTCACGGTTAGAACTGAGATATCAGTATACAAAGTTGTTGTTGGATAATGATATTTTTTAAATGTCATGACTTTTAGAACAATTCTTTGGGCTCTTTCAAGTTTGAGCATAATGGTCTTAGGTGCACCACCCCAGACGTAAATGCAGTAGCCTGTGATTGATTGGCACAATGCACTATAGATTGATGTCAAAAGTTTTATATCGCAAACGTGTCGTAATGATTTGAATATATAAATCAACTTACGTACCCTTCCCGTAAGACTATTAATATGTTCATGCCAGTTGAGGTTTTTGTCCACTTGAACTCCTAAATATCTAATCGATGGTGTTTCATCAATATAAGGGCAGTTACAATTTGCACGATATTGGCATGAATGAGCTGTGAGTTTAATAGCTCTTTCCGATGCTTTACTTTTATTTCGAACAGTAAAGGCCATAAATTTTGTCTTTGATAAATTAAGGGTTAATAAGTTAGTCGTTAACCAAGTTGTTATCACATTAAACCCTTCTTGTGCTGTTCTATTTACGTCAGACCAAGAATTTCCATGGAAAAGTAAAACAGTGTCATCAGCAAAGGTAATTACTTGAGCGTTTTTAAGTACAATTTTACAGAGATCGTCTATGTAAATCAGAAAAAGTGTTGGCCCAAGGACACTGCCTTGTGGAACGCCATAATTTATATTTTCTTCATTACTATATTGATCTCCTACCCTTAGCGCTTGTTTTCTATTTGTAAGATAGTCCTGCAACAAAGACAATGGCAATCCCCGTATACCTACGTTTTCTAGTTTTTTAATCAGTATTGGGACAGAGACCGTATCAAATGCCTTTTTTAAATCGAGAAATATACCTAGTGCTTTTTTATTTTTGTCTAGTTTGTCAACAAGAAAAGAAGTTAGTTGTGTTACGGCATCCTGTGTTGATCTTTGTTCTCTGAACCCATGCTGATTTGAACTTAAAAGTTTATTAGTTTCCAAAAAATGCTTTAGTCTCTTATTAATAATTTTTTCCAAAATTTTTGCCAAAGTAGGTAGTAGTGAGATTGGTCGGTAATTAGCGATACAGTCTTTGTCCCCAGATTTAAAGATAGGCGAAATAACAGATTTTTTTAAAGCATCCGGGAATCCACCACTGCTTAAGCATAGGTTACATATCTTAGTAATGGGATAGGTTATAGTATTAAGAGCAAGTTTTAAAAAGTGGGAAGAGATACCATCCCAGCCAGTTGAATGACTTGTTTTTAGTGACAGGATTGTAGCTCGTACTTCTTGCTCGTCAGTCGGTAGTAGTGTCATTGAATTTAAAGGAGCTGTATTAGAACTTATGTTCCGTACTCTGTCAGCTTCGGATATGTTTGAACTATTTATAATAGTATCAGCCAATTGCTTGCCAATATTTACGAAATAAGAATTTGCATAGTCAAGGGATTCACGAGGTGATGACCGTAACGTTAGGAGATGTCTGTCATTATTAGGGCTATTGTTGAAATTACAAATTTGTTTAATCAAGGACCATTGCTTTTTTAAATTATTTTGATGCTCTTTAATTTGGGTTCTCTGGTACGATCGTTTAACCGATTGAAGCATCCGGTTACACGTGTTTCTGTAACGTTTATATGATATTCTCATAATATGGTTATTAGGATCTAGTCTTACGTTTTGGTGAAGTTTATCTCGCTGTCTTAAACAGCGTATAATACCTGGTGTAATCCAAGGCTTTATATTGCATTTTCGGTGTGAGACTTTTATTATTTTGGTGTATTTTTTTAGAGTTTTAGTAACTAAATACAGGAAAACGTTAGTAGCTTGATTTACATTTGATCCCCTTATAATCAAATCCCAATCTATTTGGTTCAGTTCAGATATAGCCTTGTTATAATCAACTTTTTTATAATCACGTTGTGGATGACATTCTTGTTTGCTGACTTTAGAAAGGGACAACAAGACGCAGGAGTGATCCGTAATTGAGGTGTCGCATACCAATGTAGAGACAGGTAATTTTGTTTTAAGCATGCAGTGATCTAGACAACTGTTGCCTCTGGTTGGAAGTTTATGAGATGGGAGAAGTCCGTGGGAGGCTAGCATGTTAAGGTAATCTAAAGAAGTGTTATTTTGGTTATTTCCCAGTAGGTTTATATTAATGTCTGTGTCTGTGTTTATGCTGACAGGTTCTACAGTTTTAAAAGGTATTCGTGCATTAGTATACAAAACAACACCATCATTTTGATTTAAATTGCGTTCTGATGATATTGTTCTATAATTAGGCAGATTAGGTAAACTCTTGTCTCCACTTAGCCAGCATTCGGTCAAGACGATCACATCAAACTCTATATCTACTCTTTTCAAAAGCACCTGAAGTTCGTCAAAATTATGATTAATACTTCTTATATTCTGTGTTAATATTTTCAACTGGTTATTAGAACTATTAAACAAAGTTTTGCAACATTCCAGTTTATCAACCGCCACGGAAGTACCGATATTGATACTATTATCAATATCAGACGACAATAAGTTTATATCGTTCATTATAAAGGGGTGATAAAATAATAATTAGTGAGTATGTAGTTCCGGGGCAGCCGTATTTGAAGAAATGTCGCTGGATGTCTTTATTTATCAGTAATTGGCATATATATGTGTGTAAGGTGGATGTGTGTATGGTGGATGTGTGTAATGAAATATATACTATGAAAACAATAAAACATGATTTAGTAACTAGTCATTCCGAATTAGATGCTTTCAAATCCTCAATTTGCTGTTCAGATTTGATCCAGATACTTTGAGAGTCATCTTGTTTTTTTACAAATACCTTTCCTTGCCAGGTCCAGCACCGCTTGATGTAGGAGTTCTTGCGCAAATCACGAGTCAAGAAGTATAGTTTACGAGCACGTAGCGTTAGAGATTCCGAGATATAGATTGGTTGCTTACACTCTTCCATGTTCAGTTTCTTCGTATTAAACTTATCTTCTGGGTGATTTTTGTTATAATTTTTGAACGCGTTCAATAATACATTACTGTGTTGGGTGTTATGAAACTCCACAATAATGGTTTTTTGTGTATTATTTAAACGCCTGACATGTTTCAGATCATTATCTGACAATGGTAGTTGCAGTTGGCTATGTATTACATTCATAATTTCACGTAAGTCTTCATTTTGAGTGGTTGGAATATTTCGAATTTCAATAACTGAAGCTTTTTGAGCTCTTTGCAACTCTTCTACCTGGTCTTCAAGGTTGTTAATTTTTACCAGGGCGTCTTCGGGCTCAGTGGAGATCTTATCAACTTTTTCTTTCAAGTTCTTATACATTAACTGCGATTGTTCTAACAGCTTTCCTATGTTAGTATTTGTCTTGATGATCTCCTGGTTTTGTGCCCGAAGTTCTTCAACTGCCGTGTGAAACTTAGTATTTTCAGTTTCTCTATCTGCCTTGAAGCTATCTAGCATTTTTCTAATTTCTGAATGAAGTGACGCCATCTCATCGAGATCTGGATGTGTTTTACGTTTTCGCATGGTAACATTGAGATTTTCTATGTTCGAAGATAAATCAGGATTAGACGACGATTTTTCTGCAGGTGGTGAGCGCCCGCCAAACGGCATTATTTTCTTCTGATTATTTTGCATATACTGTGCTTCCTTATCTTCAAGCGTAGTTTACGAATGCAAAAAATCAATGATAACGACCCGAGCAATTGTCGAATTAATGGTTAACAAATAAGTTTGAATTTCCTTTGGCACTTATTTAACTTTACGTATTAAATGCTATTGGGATGCACTGTAGTGTTATCTTAGTGAACGACGGAGAGGGAATGAAGTATTTTTTCATTATCTAACAACTGAAATGAAATGTAAATAAATATTAAAATGCAATATTACCATTTCCAGACAAAATATTACTATTTACGGTACTTTTGAGAATCACGCCAACGTGTTGTGATTCAGTGGGCGAAGCATGTTGCATTTTGAGCTCTACTAGAATAACGAAGCTCAAAAAATATACATATTTAATATGGACCTTAGCCCGCGCATGTACGGTTTATTTTGGCGTGGTTCAAAATGGTGTTTATATTCTTTGTAAGATTATAACGACTTCACAGGGGTAATGGATGGCGGTATGCAGCATTTGTTTCTAACCAGCGAAATTGGTATCAGCGTAATTCGTCCCATTCGTTATTCGTTCATTTCTTATATCCGTCTCATTCTGTGTTCGTCACGCATTCTTTATTTGTCTCGATCGCTATATGTCCCTACCGTCTCAAGTCCAATTATGTAACCTGTCTCTTTCTTAATTAGTCTTTTTCGTTTTTCGTCACGGTCTTCCTAGGACTATGTCTTTATTTGTCTCTCTCGTTTTTGGTATCATTCGCACTTTATCTGTAGTCACTTTCGTTATTCGTCTCACTCTTTTTTTGTCTTTAGTGGTAACTCGTTCCGTTCTTTTTTGGGCACGTTCGCTAATCGTCCCATACTACGTAGGTCTTAGTTGCTATTCATATCTCCTCCGGATCGGAATTGTTAAACAAATTGAAGTTTAGGGGACATGTACTGAAGCGTTATTTTAAATGTGAAACTTCTATGAAATTAGATGAAATTATGACGGTCAATGAGATATAATTAAAAAAATAATTAAGATTGACGGAAAAAGATGGTTACAAATAGCGACCGAGACGTAAAACGAATGTAAGGAACTTAGAATTAGACTGAAAATGAATGAGACTAATCACGAATGTGACCAATAACGAATGCATGAAAAAAACTGAGACGAATCAGTGAATGAGACCAAAATCGAAAGGGAATAATTAAGAATGAGTCATAGGAAGACCGTGACAAAAAACGAAAAAGACTTATTACGAAAGAGACAGGTTACATAATTGGACTTGAGACGATAGAGATATATAGCGATCGAGACGAATAAAGAATGCGTGACGAACACAGAATGAGACGGACATAAGAAATAAACGAAAAACGAATGGGACGAATTAAGCTGATACCGCGAAATTACATGTTATACCGAAATATTTAAGTTCGTAAATAATATAAGGAGTATGCGTAATAATGTATACAAATGTTTGATGGTTTTTGAGTTTTAGTGAACAGACAGATCTAGTGCATTTATTTAGATGTAGGTAAGTACATGTACACGTACAGGTACTATAAAAATACTTCAATTAAAGTTTTTATACTTGGAAAAACGGAAACTTTTTCAGCGTACAATATTTACTAATATACACACGGTTAGGTAGGTAGGTACAGTGAAAAGGACCGGGTTAGAAAAAATGCAATAAATAAAAATACCGATGTAATTGCATTTGTTTGACGATGCAAATATAGATGTATGCTTCAGTCGATAAACACACCCAAATGTCCTTATCTGTATGAAAACAAAATAGATACAATGGATGGTGGTGACTTTGTTGACGGCGTTTTAAAGATAGAAAATTGCGGCGACTTCAATGGCGAATAAATGGAATTTACACAAAAGATCCTTATCAGTTTAACCTTCCGATGTAGGCAGTTAAAGTTGACAACTGGTACCTGAATGAGCCAAGACAATGGAAACAATGGATGGCGGCTACTTCTAATGACGATGCCCCTTTCAACAGATAGATGAAATTCACACGTAAAAGTTTTTATCGGCATAACCAAACGATTTCGGTACTAGTCTAAGTTGACACCTAGCATGTATAAAGACAATGGCGTCAATGGATGGCGGCGACTTTGATGACGACGTCCATTCATTTGAAAGTTTCAAAAGTCGGAATACCGATAGCATTAAAAGTGACTCAATTCGTGGTTTAGAGCTTAGTACAGCAGGCTTAGCACATGGTTGGTGCGACAGTATGTCGCCGCGAGATAGATCTCCCGTCCTTCACTAGCTATGTTAACAAAAGAGGGACGGATAGACTATCTCGCGGCGAGATACTGTCGCGCCAATCATGTGCTAAGCATACAGGTATATAGATTAGTATTGGTTCGTCCTTTGACTATTGCGCATCTTTGTTTCGTGATCTTGTGTGTCGTGTGTATTGTGATTCTCTTTTGACCTGGCTGTCGATTTTCTGACCCCGGACCTGCATTTACCTACTGACCTGGCTATGAACACTGATAACCCGAACACGCTTTCCACGATTGACTTGGATGTGAACTCTTTATCTCCAACTGCACTTGAAATGAACGACTCAATTTTGAACATGGACACCGATTTGACTGTTCTAGGATTGGAGCTCACTGATGAAGAAAATTTATCAGGATATAATAGTGAGTATCATAATTATGGCCTTAAAACATTAAAAATAGCATTACAATCTTTCACCAAAGTAACTGTTTCTGTAGCCTAATAGTTAATTAGCTGATAATGCCTCAAAGGCAATGAAGTCCTCCATTTGGAATTGTTCAATTCAGAAAAAAGGCAAATGAATAATATAAATAATTCAATATCGTAAAATATGTTGTTTCGGGGTTTCTTCGTTTCGCAGTCGAATTATCATGAAAACTGCGTAAATATGGAGTAATCCAACTAAGTTAACTAAATAATTCCGAATCTTCGACAAACAATATACATAATAATATATTAACTGCAAGCTCAGTGCAGTTTTTGTGACAAAAAATATTTTGTTTATTAGATGGTGCGATAATAATGTTGAACTTTACTTTTAGGTTAAGTGAAAGTTATGTTTTACATTTCATGTAAAATGTGTAAAAGTGAATAGATTATGAATAAATGCAATGCTAGCAAATTTGTACTTTTTTATTTCATTTCCTAAGTACATAGGTACTTGGTTATAGTGAAGTGGCCGCCTTCCATCCTTCCAGTGCATGTTTGAGCACTTGTAATGCCTAAAGTACTTAAGGTATAACTGTATTAAGGTGTTATTTTTTAGCTAACATCCTGTACTAACAAATAACAACACCAAAAACCTATCTTAACGACCTAGTTTCTATGCAAAATTAAAATAATTGAAAAATAAGGTGAATTTGTTAATATTTTTAATTTAATAAAAAATTCTTGGCCTTGTTGTTGAAATAGTAGAGTCAAATGATTAGCTTTATTAGTTTGCTTATCTAATGAATGACTTCTCTAACGAGATGTTTTTTGCAAGGATAGGACCGATAACAAACGTATAATTCCAGAAATACCACGTGCACCCGTATTTGTCTGTTTGAAATTTTCAAATTGCCGCCATTTAATTAACGCCAGCACAAAAAAAAGGTAATTTATCGATGAAATTGATTGTAGTTTAAGCCCTTAAAAGCTCCGACACCGCTAACCAAACACCCTGTATAAAGTTAACTACATCACAAGTGAAATTGTGTTGACCATTTATACTCTAAGAAGTATTTATGTTTGTTATAATTAGGAACTTTTTTGTGAGTACCAATCCCGATATCACAAAAACAAATCATCTGTTAAGTATAAATTGAACGGAAGTTTACAAAAACAACATAACTACATTGAGCATAACTTTACAGGAGAGTGATAATACTAAATTCCTTTTTAAATAATATTCATTAAAGCTTAATATTCAGAAGCGGTATAGATATATAACCACTAAGTTAAGATTACCCGTTTATTTATGTTTCGGCTCATTACTTTTTTTATAAAAAAGAGAGTTTTTGTATAAAATAAGCCTTGCCACTTACGTTGTTTTTGTAAAATGTTGAGTAGTTACGTTGTTTTTGTGCAAAACTTGATGCACATTTTTGGAAAAACATTTTTTTATTGTAAATATATCGTCATATACGCTAATATTCCCCATTTTATAAGTTGATTTAGAATATGGTTTACTCTGAGTATTAATGCAGTAGTTTTATTCGACACTTTTTAGTGCAGTTTAGTATGGGAAATAAAATATTTTCAATTTTTTTTCCAAACGGGAAAGTTTTTAGACAATTTTTTTTCACATTCTGTAGCTCATTTGATGACGAACAGTATGACATCAAAAACTCAAATTTAGAAAAATGCTAGTTATGTTGTTTTTGTAAACATCCCTTCAATTGTGCAGATATGATTGAAATTTATAAAATAGCAGACATTGTTTGGCGATGACAACTTAGAGTGTAAATAGCAAATAAAATTTCACCCCGTCAGATATTTATTTCAACAAATAAATATTCAGACATTTACTTCAACAAATAGATATTCAGATATTTATTTCAACATATAAATATCTTACAATAGTTTATTAAATAATTTCATTGGTTAAAGTAATTTCCGGCATAACGCCATCCAATATGTACAACATCACGGGCGCGCGATACTGTGCGCCGCCGAGCCACTGAGTAACGCCACTTGTGCGTGACTCTGCAATGGCAAGTTTGAATGTATGGTAGCGCGCCGTACTTGGATCGAGAGTTCGAGCGTCGCCTTGAATGGGTTAACGCATCACATTGGTGCCGCTTCCGCATGCTACGACAGTGCGTGAGCGAGACGGTGATCTATACATATGCGTACATAGCGCTGTCCCACTCCCACGCATACGGATTCCCAACATATGGCGCCTGTCTCTCATCCATAAATCATGCGGTAATATTTCATTAACTTTGCTCTTTAGAAAAAAGCGATGTTCCACAATGCAGTATTTTGCGTCCATATAGTTTAAAACTTTAAGTTAATTAGATACTGCCTTTATATTACAAGCTTTTATAAAAAGGCTGAAAATATTGGTACCTATATAATAAATTGGCATTTCTTCGAGCGTTTCAACCGCCGTGACTTCGGTGCCGGGCCCTATCACACGAATCCCGTGAGAGATGCAAGAACTTTTGGATATATTGGTAGACGTAGGTAGTTGACAACTACCAAGATATCCAAAAAATGGATAAGATACCCACGGAAATCGGGTAATAATGTTGAACAGCGGTTTTTAAACGCTCGGAAAAATGCCCAAATAATAAAACAACGTACATCGTCATGAACCGTAGCACCAGCAAGTTGATGCTAGCAGCCACCACCGCCAGCCCGAATAGAATGAAAACAAGACTTAAAGCCACGTAGCCCGGTTTACTTGTCAGCGCTTGGTCGTTCTGAAAAAAAAAACAAAAACTTTTACCTAAATTTTGTAAATAAAACCGTCGGCGATAAATATGAACTATGTTAAAAGTACGGCTAGGCAAACGCAATGTAGGACATCCACCCACAAGTCTAAAGATGGACAGACGGCCTTATGAAGGTCGCCGGGACACGCTGGATGCAGGTCGCACCTAACCGGTACATGTGGAGGTCCAGAGGGGAGACCTATGTTCAGCAGGGGACGTATTATGGCTGAGATGATGATGATGATGTTAAAAATAAGTGAAAATGCAAAACTAACAACCCTCAGAAGATTTTGGATCACTAGTCGCACCGCACCGTTCTTTCTACTAATGGCAATGTTGTTTATCTATGTTTTCAATAACAAAGCTTTGTTCCAAAGCTGGATCTAATGTTTTTAGTGTTGTATATTTATTTTGATTTTCAGGACTGGATTCTGCGCGTCTGAGATTCATATTGAAGGTAGGTACAGTCAAAGGCAAAATCAGTTGTATAAAAATACTTAAAATATGGTTACATGCTATATTATACGTAACAATTGGTAAAAAAGCCTAATTATTTAAATTTCAGTATGTACAGTAAAGAAGTCAATCCTCTATCATGGTTGTGTTGTAAGCCAATTCGCTTGGCTTTATATCTATTAGTATAGAACAAAATAATCAAACGCATGTCAAATAATTAGTAGTAAAAACAAATATAACCTGCAAGGCCACATAGTCCCCAAACCCGATGGTCGTTAGCGTCACGAAGCAATAATAGAAGCTGTCGAAGTAACTCCAGCCCTCATACCGAGAGAACACTGCAGCACCTAGAAAAATTCGTGGTGTAAAATGGACAGTGCCAATCACGACACGTGTGCGTATATGCTTTAAGATTAAACTTTAAGTTGAGTTTACATCTGCAAGTGATTGCTGCAAGTTTTGAAACTAAACTTTATGCAAGAAAGAGATGCAGATATTTGCTGTTCACACTTACCTGTAGTTGCGTCTCAAGACTTGCAGCAATAACAAGTATAAATTTAATTTTATTTAAAAGTACCTATTTGGCATAAACTTATAGATATTTGGCAAATAAAAGTAGTTTTCTATGACAAAGAGCACGGAAACTTAAATCGAAAAATATATAGAGAGAGAGATATCTTTATTTTGAATGCTAATGACTAATGTTTCACCCTGTATATAAATTGAAGTTAGTAGGCTCTTTAACACATGCCGCGCGTACAGGCTAATGATTTAACTATGTACAACATTTCGAAATTGTCTATAATAATGCCATTAATGCCTATGGGCTCCCTCAAAAACAAATAAAAATAATATTATTGAGTAATTTAAGACTTATCAACTATTTTAAGATTATTGTCGCTTTTTCCTTCCATGAAATCTTACCTGTAGTAATGATAATACTAGACAGCATTCCCGTAGCGAACATGAGGTTCATTTCCGTGGCTTCCGTGGTCTCGCATCGCAGGTAACATTTCGCTCTGCGTATCACCACCGATGCGAACTTGTTTAAACGCTCGCCTATGCTCTGGAACATCACTAGCCCTAG
Organism: Thaumatotibia leucotreta; assembly: GCA_025490895.1. Taxonomy (NCBI): domain Eukaryota; kingdom Metazoa; phylum Arthropoda; class Insecta; order Lepidoptera; family Tortricidae; genus Thaumatotibia; species Thaumatotibia leucotreta. The sequence continues at coordinate 12,678 of JALPQI010006502.1, forward strand.
GGGAATCCCCACCTGAAATAAGTCATAAATAATGAACATTCCGTAAAACCCATTGTGAAATCTTGTATCTTAAATCTTTGTATTTTTTTTATATTTGACTTTAGTAATTCCTTATATCTTCAAAGTGCAAGACCTAGTTTACTTTTTCAAATAAAGGTCATTGATTTTACATCTATAAGCTACGCTTATAGCGGTATGTCGTAATCGATAACACGGGCCGTGACGACAATAAGTTGTGACTGGATGGGTTGATAAAAAAAATCGTAAATCTTGATTCCTTTTCATAAGAATTTATATCGTGACAAGTTACTATAAGCGTAAAATTAAAATGAGCCCAAATCATCTGCACCTGCTGCCTTGTGTATGTGGCTAGGCTTCTAATTTTATTACAAATGTAATTACTATTAATATTGTAATTGTTAATAAAATTAGAAGCAATAATAATTTAACCCTATATTATCCCTTTGCCAACGAAACTTGAAATCTCTCACAATTTAATCTTATGTAAATGACTCAAATTAAACTTTCTAGCAGCAATTGGATCCCCATACAGTAAGAATTTCTGGATAACACTTACCATAGCATAAGCCATACAAAATGCTTTGCCCCCCACAGTCACAGGCGTAGAGTGGCCATACCCAATCATAGCCAAGACAACTGTGGCAAAATAGAAGGCTCCGGCAAACTTCCACTGGGGCCCGGCTTTGTGAGGCTTGTTCTCTATTATCACTATCTCTATCATGTGGTAGTCTTCTGGAGTTATGTTGTATTTGCGCATTAAACCATTTCTCATGTCTGCAATGAAAAAAAAAAAGATAGGTATATAAAAAAAAGTGATTTTCTATAGGGTTATCTCTGAATCATAATGGACACTAAAGGTAAGAGAATAATCGAAATAATTAACTATAGTTCAAAACTTTACGATTGGATGTTCAAGTAAACATTAAACAGGAGTTACGCCAAACGACAATCACGACAACGTGTCGTGAATGTCGTTTTATGAGTTAAAGTTTTGAATAGTAAATGTAATCCACTCAAAATAAATTATTTTTACCGTCTATAAAACTATCTAGAATTTCTATTTTATTCAGAACACTCACCAGAAAGAACTTCCCATCTCTTGCTTTCAGTTTCAGATTCCAAAGCGTCGAAAACTGCCGCACCAATTAGTAGATATGTGAACGTGCACACCACCAGGGACAAAGTGCGGACGTTTTGACGCTTCATTATGCTTGTAGCAATGCAGCAATATGCGGCAAAATATTATTTACCACTTCAAAGTGCGGACCTGAAATACGCTTGTAAATATCAAGAAAACCTTGGAAACAATCTTTCTTATTCATAAAAGTAATAAAATACTGGTTATAGAAACGTTTCCCATATTCCATTTACCATTTTATAAATAGACTTGTGCGAAATACGATGATATACGTGAGGTATTTGAATTCTGCACTGCAGATTACGACTTGGTAAAATTGTATACGACTAATGAATAATTTGGCATCCCGCAGTCTTATAATTAAAAATATAGGTGTAGAGGAAGCTACTGTAAATTATAAAATTTTCAAAGTACTAGTTTTAATTAATAAAATAAATAAATTGTTTGTACAAAATCACAGCACAAATGAATACACAAATCGACATTCGGTCAGTGTTGCTATTATAAAAAAATAACTTTTGTCAATAATAGTGTTGGGAACTAGCTTTTACCTTTATCGGTTTTTAAAAACTGCAACAAATTCAACATGAAAGAGTAGTAGTACAACAAATAACGCCCCAAAAGTGTCAGGCGTCACACTGCTGAGATTGACAGTGACAGTTATTCTCGTGCTAACGTGGGTCGGCTACGCTGTGCCTTTTCCTCTACGAAATTTATTTGGGATAGGCAGCCAAAAATAGCGACACCATGAAGATCTCCTGCAGTAAAGCTAACCCACCTTTAGGTAAAAAAAATAAGTTTTATACAAAAAAGTGCAGATTTACTTGACATTAAGAAGAACTTGTAATTAAACTACTTTCTCTTTAAATTGTAGGTGGTTTGCTGGCTGTAGAGTTGTACCGAGCTTCTGGGAAGAAGATTGAGGTATCATGGGGTACCGACTCAACTGCTACCTTGCCTGGTGGCACTAAAACCTCGCCATATGGAACTAGTAACGATTTGATAAGAATACTAGAGAATGCTTTCAACAAAGCCTCAGGACCGCTCCAAAAGGTCACAATGAACCACTGGCTGTCGTTCAGCCTCATCCTGGATGACGAGATCCCGAAATCCATTGAATATTTGGATAAAACATTGGGTGCGCTGACATATTTAGTGGGGGAGTCCTTATCAGTCAGTGATTTAGCAGTGTTCAGTGTGCTTTATGGTAAGTTTTTATCAGATGTCATAATATATTTTTTTTATTTTGATCAAAAATATAGCTTTGATAAGGTGAAGTTGTAAGATAATACAATTTTAAAAACATGATGAAAGAAGCTTTAGTACTGACTCAACTTTCAATAAAATGTGTGCAATACGTATTTCACTTTTGAAATTCTATACTTAATATTACTTTTAAAATTTCAAAGTAAATTATTTCTAATCAATTTAAATTGTTCAGTTTTAATGTTATTTTATAAAATGTTTGGCTTTGTTTTTATTTGTATATTCATGGTCATAGAATAATATCATTAATTCAACTACAATAGAATAACAGAATTTAAATTTTATAATTCATTTGTAATTCCTTTTCCTTAACTAACAATGTGACATGATAGAGCTTAAAGCAGTTTTACACTGCAAGCAAAGCAGTTTTTTGAAACAAAGTTATATGTAAGAAAGAAATGCATGATTTTCCACTCACTATTACTCATTGTTGCATCTCAAAACTTGCAGCTTGCAGTGTAAATTCCGCTTTATGATGAATGTTAAGGTTTAATTTCATTTCATGTTAGTGGTTAAAGGATAATTAATTATACCTTATTTATAAACACATTGCTGACCTGTTAAAAATTCTATAAATTTGTTTGTCCCTAGTCCATACATTTATTGTTAACTTTATTTGTACATATTGCAGTTTCCAGCAAGTTTAAAGAAATCTCCAAGTCTGGAACCCCAGCAAACATTCAGAGATGGATGAAGCTGATTCAAGCATTGCCGCCCGTGGCTAAAGCCCTGAAGGACCTGCCGGCTGATGCCCTGGAAAATCTGTCTAAGGCCTCTTCTAGGTATGGCTTTTATTGAATTTCTATTTGATACATCTTCAGTTACCAGAAAAGTTATTAATATATCGTCCTATTACTGCACATACCAACCATCTGCATGAATCAGGCAGAATCAACTTAATTATCATGATTATTAAATTCATTATCGAAGAACATAATATGCGCACGTAGCTGGTATTTGTAGTAATAGGATGATATAAGATAAAACTATTGAAACTGATTGTATTACAGGATTACATCATATTGCAATAAGTATGTTGAACAGTCTTCTGTTTGATTTGTCCAAGTTTTTTTATCATAATGAACTTTGGCCTAAGGACAGCACAATTAATATAGAAATCACATAAAATCAGAGATATTTGTTTTACTTTTGGATCACATTTGGGAGCTTGTGTCCTAAAAATTGCTAGATAATTTTAGGTTACTTATGTTTGAGCCTCGGAAATTTAGTGTTGGATTTTTATAGGGGCCTGTGTGTTTTTTCTGCTGATCAATATGGTTTATTAAATAATTGTTATATTTAATCAAAATACTGGCGCTATTGACGTGTGAGGGAAGGTGTTCAAATGCTTACTACTAACCATCCTTTGTTTTTTTTTTAAATGGGCCTACTCGTGGCCACAGACTAGCCAAGGGCAGAGACGCGGCCTACGATGGAGTGGGTTCGCCCAGAGGGCGCCTATTTAACCTTGACTTGAAGGTTGAATAAGAATTTGTAACATAGAATTGTTATTTCTAATTTCAGGAGGTCTCCCCCAGCTGAGGCCTCGGGCCCCAAACAAGAGGGCAAGTTTGTAGACCTGCCCCACGCTGAGATGGGGAAGGTTATTGTCCGGTTCCCACCAGAAGCTTCAGGGTGAGTATAACAATAGGCCATTTCCCCTACTTAAAGCAAATATAGCTTTATTACTTAGTTATTATTCGCTGCATAAAACCACGCAGTGTTTTGTTCGTGTTAATACTTAAGGTTAGCCATGCTTAACCCTTTCGGTACATCATATGAAGTCAGAACATTTCATCAACTTGATATCAAGTCTTAAAATTCAAAATAAAATGCACTTGGAAATATAAAGTTGACAGGTTGTTTACTAACAATTTATAGCTTGGTTTAAATTTTCTGGAACATTTTGAGAAATGTGGTGTTAACTTGCTCAGCATCATTGATTCTACTAGGTTCCGTAGCCAAAATGGCAAAAACGGAATCCTTATAGATTCGTCATGTCCGTCTGTATTTCTTAAACTACGCGGTATACAATTCTTTCACCGATTTTTGGTTTGATTAAATTATCTCTTGTAGTTTTTGAGATAGGTTGCTTTGGCTGTATTTTGAGTTATGTGTTTACATTGGAGACACTGGCCTAAATATTTGTTGCTACGAAACCCTCCGAGTCCGACCCGCACTAGGCCGGTCTTACTATCAATATCGAATATGTGATCCAAATGTACAGGTAAATTCACGAAAGCTGGCACAAATGGATCGAGTAAGGGACTGAAAGCGTCTATGTGTGATGTCTTAATGACTTAGATACAGGTTGGTATAGGGGGACACACACAATGATAGATGTCATTAATTTCATTCATTCCATTCGTGCCAGCCTTAGTGAATTTATACCTATTTTCTATTTTCTTTATTGGGGAATAAAACAGACTTAAACCAATAACATGACACGTACAAGAAAAACAACAATATTTATAGCTTATATCCTACGACAATTCCCACTAAGATTTTAAACAGGTTTACCTGTACAAACTTTAACACGTTCGCCTCCGGTATTGTTTCACCAAGTGCTTATACTATGCCGATCGAAATTATCTGATAGAAATCCTATGCCAGTGACACGTATGTGTGACCGAAAAGATTGTACTCCTATGCCGGCGACACAGCACTTGTGTCGAAAACGTTCGTATTGCTATGCCACTGGCATAGGAGTGAGAACTTGATTAATGCTAGCGGCATAAGAATAAGATTACTTTGATCACGTATGTGTGTCACTGGCATAGGAGAACAGTTTTTTCGGTCACTCATGCGTGTCACCGGCGTCGAACGTGTTAAGAATTGCTCTCCATCCAATGCCACAGCTACCTGCACATCGGGCACGCAAAGGCAGCACTGCTGAACCAATATTACCAGCAGGCTTTCGAGGGAAAACTCATCATGAGATTTGATGACACTAACCCTGCTAAGGAGAACGTTGAGTTTGAGAAGGTATGTTTATTAGACTTGATTTCCATTTGGAAATAGTACTCTCCCCGAGTTTTAATCATATTCTAAGACATTGCTTTATGTGCAGCCATCGGACAAATGTGCGTCATCATTCGCAATAATATGAACATGACTCCAAAGTTGAAATTGAATAATTAATCATTTAAATAATTTTCAGAAAATTACCTATTTGACACCGGTAACTATAAAAAAATTGTAAATAGTCACCTTCAAACTTCGAAATGAAATTTCAAGAAATTGTTAATTTAATCAACTTTGTAGTCATGTCCATATTATTGCGAGCAATGACGCACATTTGCCCGATCTCTGTTTATGTGGGAGATAAGAGAGTACACCTGGGCCCTATCCCACTAAACTTTACATATGTAAAATGTGACAAATTTGTAGAATTGTTTACATAAAAACGTACCACAAATATTACAAATATGTAGAAGCGACAAGTCTGTATTCTACAAATATAAGCATTACAAATCACCGTAACACAAAGCATGGGTGGTGTGTCAATGTAGTTCACAATTTACATATTTGTGTAAATGTAAAATTGTATTTATTACAATACAATTATACATATTTGTATAATTTGCAGTAATTTCTTCGACAAGGAACTTCTTTTATGTTGCGGGTAAAAATAGAATTCCAAATTAGGTTCACACACAACCATCATGTTGATAGAATGGTTTCCGTTTCGATCTAGGTACGTATCCAGCTTCATTTTGATATGGAGCGTCAATTGGTATTAATGAACCGTCTATAATTCCGGCTACTCTAGGAAAATATACATGAGAGGCTTCAATAAAATCCTGTGATACAGTTTAAATTTGTTGGCCAACATACTTCAGTTCGTAGTAGTTTTTCCACTATTACTGTAGAAATTCTTTGAACAGAACGATACATTGTCATTTTGGAAACACCGTGAGCATCACCTGTTACATGGTATTGAGAACCTGACCCCAACCAACGTAACACTATAAGCAGTTGTTGCTTTGGGTCTAGAGCACAATTTCTTCTTGTTTCATGTTGCTGATTCGGACCAATAGCCTATAGTAAATATTCCCCCGTAGATCAGTCACATAAAAAGTCTAATTTACTCGTTCTTTGGCGTCTGACAATTACATTTTCTTCGCTACTACTACTATCACTCGTACTCGACATGGTGTTGCGGTAGAATGGAACTCTTGTAATGAGATTGTACTTTTTACACGCGGTGATAGAATTGTAGATTTGTAGATACAATTCTACAAAATTGTACGCATTTTATTACAATTCATCGTAACACAAAACTTTTACGTACAATTGTAGACTACAAATATGTAAATTTTCCCGGAAAACCACATGTAATATGTAAAGTTTTGTGATACACCGAATTGTAGATTTATCACTACAATTACATATTTGTAGAAATTTTCCCATACAAATTTGTAATATGTAATTTTTGTGATACGCTCGCTTGTATTATCTACATTTATGTAATATATAAATTGTAATTTACAATTGTAACGTTGGTGGGATAGGGCCCTGAATGTTTAAATAATATTAGAACCCGGTTGCAAAACCGAGGGTTTTTATGACAGACTTTCAAATATTTTTGACTCTTGGGTGATGCTTTGCGATGTTTTTCATCACAGTAGCAAACAATAAATCAATAATGAAATAAAATCTTAATAAAGTTACTTACATTTCTATGGACACTGCCGAGCCCACTTTCAACACTTGAATCATAATAGCTACTTCTGATATTGTTGAAAGTCCATTTCAACTCGAATATCTACAATATTTTACAATGCAATCTAGTACCTACTAGACAGTGCAAAAAGTACCTTCTATTAAAATTCATTCCTGCACACGTGCAAAATAGGGTCACTTTCTGCATATAAATTAACCCTCCAAAAGAGCTGTTTGTAACCATATGCTTTGTAAAATGTTTTGTGATATTCGTGTTTAAAATGGTATTTTTAAACTCCCGTCTGCTTAAAAACATCACCAACTCTCATCATCATCATATTCAGCCGTTATTCGCCCACTGCTCCGCCTCTCTTCCTCTAGATAGGCCTCTCTTCTTGTACGCCACTGGTCCCGGTCCTGAGCTAACCTCATCCAAAAGTGACCCGTATTCTTCCGAATATCGCCCATCGAGCGGTCGGACGCCCTGCGCTTCTCCCACCTGAAAGCGGCCACCAATCCGTTAACATTTTGGTCCACCTGCCATCACCAACTCTCGGGCAAAAAAACCACTTGAAGTGGAGTACACTTGTATATCATTAATAACTATTCAATTCCTCCAGGTGATTCTCGAAGACGTGGAAATGTTAGAAATAAAGCCAGACCTCTTCACTCACACGTCCCAATACTTCGACCTGATGCTGCAGTATTGCGAGAAGCTGATTAAGGAAGGCAAGGCTTTCGTGGATGATACGACGGCTGAGCAGATGAAGAACGAGAGAGAACAGAAGGTTGACAGCAAGAATAGGAACAACTGTAAGTGTACAATACAAAACTCTTTATTGTATACCTTGAACGTAAATGAAAATACGGAAAAACAAAATAAATACATTAAACAGAGGTCACAGTAGTGAAGAGTAAGAGAGTTAAGTGTAGTCGGGCTGTTAAAAAACAATGGTTGGTTGGAATTGTAAAATTGAAATATATGGTTATGGTATTAACTACCAGAAGTTTTTTCGTCTTTCGTGAACTTTCTCCATTATCCATTCCAAAATTAACATAATTCGGATTATGATTTGGACGAAATTCTAAACCTTTAATTGAAAAGGTATTATTTATATCTAATTGAAATTCGAGTTATTATTTCTTTTTCGATTCACAGTTGAGTTGACAAATATGTATACATTCGGCCACGATAAGTAAAAAACTACACATATTTATGAACTCGATTATACCTAAACAAAGGCCCAAATATACAGTAGAGGAATTTAATTTCCTACCCATTTCGTACCTTGTCACAGTGACAATCAATATGAAAGCTGCTAGGACTGTCATATTATAGCTACTATGACAAGGTACGAAATGGGTAGGAAATTAAATTCCTCGACCGTACAATAAAAAAAATCATATTGTTATATTCAGCGGTCGAAAAAAACATGCAACTATGGGAAGAGATGAAGAAAGGCTCTACCATCGGCGTGCAATGCTGTGTCCGAGCTAAGATCGACATGCAATCGCCCAACGGGTGCATGAGGGACCCCACCGTGTATCGCTGCAAGCCAGAACCGCACCCACGCACCGGCACGCAATATAAGTGAGTCTTATCAAACGGTTACGTATTCAAGAAGGAATGCCAACAAACTCTTGTGAATGCTCATAATTAAGTTACACATGTAATTATAACTACTTCCGTTTCCGAGGAGAATCTTGTTTTTCAAAGGTACATCTTTACAACTAACATGCATTAAAAACTATAACATAAAATTGATTTTAAATAAGTACTTCTTGAGTCTCATCAATATTTACCTTGGAGCACGGAGCGGAACCGGTTTTTTAGAAAAACCTCGAAGTAACCCAATATTTTAAAATGTTTTATACGGTTGTATTAACTTAACCAGAGAAGCCTATCCATGAGTGTGACAGAGCTAGATTATTTCATGGTACGGAGCACGGAGTCCACCATCCATCGTCTCCAATATTAAACTTAGACAATCCCACTTCTGATTTCTGATGTTCCGTGAGTACGACAGAGTACCAGAAAGAAAGTTGTCTAGCTCTGTCACACTCATGGATAGGCTCCTCTGGTTGAATTAATACAACCGTATAAAACATTTTAAAATATTGGGTTACTTCGAAGTTTTTCTAAAAAACCGGTTCCGTTACGTGCTTGAAGGTAAATACTGACGAGACTCAATTAGTGTCTGTATACATATGTACTGGAAAAAAGGAAGTGATTAGCCAACATACCAGTCATACATTGATACGCCAAATGGTAGTATATTAACGTATGGAAAAATACCGAGCGTTTCGATATTCGAGCGTGGAACAGGCTCGACTTTTCGTTTAGTGCGTCGATATTACATTCGCATTTTGGCATGCATTTCTATGTATTGAAATAGTTCTATGAAGCATTTGATTGAAATATAGAATGGAATATTATTTATTTAGTGATTAAATAGGTACACTTACAAAGAAATTGATAAAATTATATAAACACACCAAAAAGGTTGCCACTCAGCATGTGTCATGCCTGATTTTCAGGGCTACCAAAAAAAACTGACTATTCTTAAAACTAACAAGTGACACCGGTAACAGTAGGTATAGGTACAGTCGACGTCAAAGTTATCTTTACGGTTTAGGTGCCAAAAATATATTTACACGACCTTAATGTCAAGGCAATAAAGTCGCGTCAATATATTTTTGGCACCTAAACTGTAATGATATCTTTGACGTCGACTGTACATGCATGAAAACATTATACTAAATGGCACTGGCAACCCTGTATACTTGTATCACGTGGACATCTTATCTTTATTCCAGAGTGTACCCGACATACGACTTCGCGTGCCCAATAGTGGACTCAGTAGAAGGAGTCACGCATGTACTCCGTACTATGGAGTACCACGACAGAGACCCTCAGTTCTACTGGTTTATCGATGCTTTGGGACTTAGGAAGCCGTACATCTGGGAATACAGCCGGTAAGAATATATGTGGATGAATTATCTAAGGGCAAGCAATTGCTTGCCCTTGGATAATGGTAGGAAGCGCCTACCCTGTAAGGGATTGCATATACCCGAGAAAATTGACTGGTGGTTGCTAAGACCGACTGGTCGAGCGGTGCAAGCATCAGCCTCGAAAACTGACCACGTGGGTTCGATCCCCACCTCGAACGTTGGTGATCTTGGTCATTTTTCATTGGTAAATGACATCCAATATTTATAATTTATATAATATTAAGTAGTGTGACTACTGGGAAAAAATATGAAATTTTACCTTCCAATAAAATTATTATTATGTTTCCTCAGACGTCGGAGATCTTTAGATCTGGAGGAGTTACGTCTCCCAATGACCGATAGATGCCGCTAGCGTCTATGAAGCCGCTCCACACCCCGCAGCGCGCCGCTGTGACGTAGTTTCCGCCCAAACAGCTTCCTGTAACCAACCAGCTCGCACCCGGCGACTCGCCGCCATTCCATTGTTGAGGAGAATATAAAGTTTGATAAAAGATGCCACCAGGAAGGCATTATCCAGATCTCCGACGTCTGAGGAAACATAATAATAATTTTATTGGAAGGTAAAATTTCATATTATGTGTTCCGTTCGACGTCGGAGATCTTTAGATCTGGAGACCTGTCTATTATCTCCTGGTGGCGAGTCAGCGGGTGCACAAATGTTAGGGCTCTACTGCCGTAAACCAATAGGTGTACATATACATAGTACAGATAGATAGATAAACATTATTCCTTAAATGCATGACATGCTTGACAAATATTCAATTAAACTTGAATTATGACATGTAGTCAATAAAATTAAGAATACATGATGCATCGCTATGCATTCAGGCGTTAAGAATCGGCTCAAAACAAGTCTTTTCGGTTGGGTCGACATGCGATTTGCGTGTATCTACAGAGTAGATATACCTACAGGACTTACTTATCCGTAGATTTTACACATAACATTTTCGTTATTTATACGAATTGACACGTCCAGAATACTGGGTTCATATTTTGATGTTATCGAATTTAGAACGGAATTTCCGACAGAAAATATACAAGTGAGAATTATTAGAATAATTGTCTATGTATAATACAGTTCAGTGCAAGGTCTTGCACTCTAGACCCAGTATTAAATTAACATTCCATATGTGCTTTTCTCTCCGATATGACGGACAGCTGTTCAGATTACCACTCGTATTCTTTAAGCGTTTAATCAAACAGGTACTTGGAAGGTGAAGGTTTCACCAGATAAATATTTTAAAAAGAATATAAATCAAAGCGTATCGTTTGCTACGCTAAATGCGAGATATTTCGTTACTTGATTTGATGATATGGCAGACTATATTATTTTTGGCGTACCACGATGACTATTTTCCATATGGACCTGTGTTTTTACTTTGGAGGAACGCCAATGGAACACCAGCAGACTTTTCTTTGATTTGGTCAGTTGGCGTCGGTGTCGCAGCATTTTGCTTAGCTAAACGCATCGTGCGTTCAGTTAGGGCTATTAGACTGAAACATACCGCGGCGCGTGGGCGCTCGAGATGAGCGAACAGGTCGATGGACGGGGTACCCTAGCGGGTGAAGATCTGCTCCGTGGCCTCCGGGTGCTGGTGCCGCTCGGGGGCGCAGAGTCCCCTAGGTCGTCCGTCGACTTCCTGAAAGTACCGACCTGTAGGTATATGAACCGAATTGGTTCCGTAAGTTCTGAACCTGTAGTGCGTAGGCAATTTCCCTGATGCCAATACTTTCTGCGTTGGTCGTTGTAACTAATAATCATACTAACTATCGATCTCCTCAAGTTCTTAAGTTTTAAAGTGTAGGTTTTTGGAGTCGCAGTGCAAATTCCTTGTTGGAGACCATGCACCGGCCTCCCGTTGAGGACCGACTGAGAATGCGGTGCGTTGATCAATATACTTAGTGTAGTGTTTCCTTCTTACCTCGATATGAACGTATTTTATTACGTTCTTAATCCACCATGGGAGATTCCCTCAGAGTCCGGTTGGCAGATGAGATGGGAGCTGGCATGGGACTCTGCAATCGCCCGAAGCAGTGTTAGGGCCTGCGATAGTGCAACCAGCCTCCATGGACGCCCAAGTTCGTAAGGTTGAGTCCGTCTAGGAGCGCACGGCGTTGGACGCGAGACAGGCTGTCTCGCAACCAATCATTTACCTTATTTTCCCTGCAGGACGCAAACGTTGTGGCTATGGTTTGAGTAAGGATTGTAAAGTATTTCAGGTAATATATTTGCCAACCTAGGTTGATGGGGGTCCATCTGGTAATCTGTACTACTTTTACGACTGGCTATCAGGAAATAGTCTTGATAGGTGATCAAACGTTGGTCAGAACTGATACAGTGATACAGTTATCATGTGGACGCAGTCACTGACGCATCCAATTGTTTATTTACAAATAATATTTAGTATACTAAAACTGCCCAGGACCGGAGTCAGAGGTGAACAGTCGTGCTGGGGACCAGGACTTTCTTTGGGTCGTTGCGCTAGAGGAGTAAGTAAGTTCAGCTATTAATATGGGAGACCTTTAATCGGCTCTGGGAAAGAATAATCTGTGTAGGGATAGCACCGGGAAATGACAATACGCTTAGATAAAAAAACGAAGAATTTATATTCTGTGACGAGTATACCGGTGTTTCGAGCTATCTCTTCATGGCCTCTTTCCTCGAGCAGCTGTATCTCGAGCTCGCTTACGACCGGGGGTCCCTTGTCCCAAATTTGTTTATTGCCTTCGGAGAAATGGCTCGTTTTATGAGGAGGAACCCGTATTGTTGGAGAACGAGTGCAAGTAGAGAGATTATAAGAGATCTGTTTCCAAACCTTGTCAATACCACCAGCCTTCAGAAAGCAGGCCCGCGGATTTGAGTGTCTGAGGAATCCGGGGCTGGCCAAACAGGATACATTTGTAGAATAACATGAGATATTACGTTACAGATTCCATTCATTGTCGAACAGGTTTCGGTTTGGTGCAGCGTGCACAAAGTGCTCCTGCATCTGCTGTATTGGATCGTGGGAGACTGCAGATAGTATTTGAATATCTCCTATAGAACGATAGGACGCAGTTCCTTGTGACTCGGTCAGCCACTACAACGGATCCTTGATCGAGACCGAGAGGTCTGCAATCCCCCCAGCTGCAGCAGGCACGTGTATGTCTATCAGGAACACCCGAAGCAGGAGCACCAGACTGTGGTTTGCAATGCTTCCGCTCGGCAGGCGGCGCCAGGGTGGTTGCCGGCATCAGCTTGGTTACTTACGCGATAAGGGGGGGGCCAAACCGACAAGAGTCGTTGGCGCCCTCGCGTTGGGCAGAGCTTCCGCCGTATGACGAATATCGCGGTCGGTGGTGTCATTCGGCCAGTTGGCAGCCGGCAGCGAGGCGTTATCGTGGCGTCATTGTATCGGCTTGGCGGGCCACTGCAGTTGCACAATGAACTTCATCGGACCAATTATATTGTGACCCGCAGCGCCATTGCGGTGGCCGCGTGAATGTAGCGGTTTCGTGATCGGCAGCAACATGGAGGTGGGTTATACCGCCATGCCTGGACAGCATCAGCATCGAACGGCAGTATTATTACCTGTAATGTCGTCATGGTGACCACAATTTCGTGGCCAGCGGTGTCCCGTGGCACCCGGTGAGGTCAATACCGATGGTGCCGTCGCGACGACTAGTGAAGTCGGGACCGGTGGCGTGGTTGCGGCAGCCAATGAGGCGAGGACCGGTGGCACCGCTGTAGCACTCAGTGAGCTCGGGATCGGTAGCGCCGTAGTGGCACCCCGTCAAAAACGGGATCGGTAGCGCCGGCGTGGCACTCAATGACGCTACGCTCAGGACGGGTGGTGCCCACGTGGCAGCTAGTGACGTCGGGGCCGGCGGCACCGACATGGCGTCAGTGGGGTCAGGGCCGGTGGTGTTCACGTGGCGTTCAGTAGCGTCGGGACCGGTGGCGGCCAGCGTCGGGACCGATGGCGTCCCCGTGACAGCCAGCGACGTCAGGCCCGGTGGCACCAACATGGCAGCCAGTGGGGTCCCCGCCCCGGTGGCACCGTCGTGGCGGCCAGTGAGGTCGGGATCGGCGGCAACCCCGTGGCGCCCAGCGAGGTCAGGATCAGTGGCGCCCAGGTGGCGGCCAGTGAGATCAGGATCGGTGGCGCCCATGTGGCGGCCAGTGAGATCAGGACCGGTGGCGCCCAGGTGGCGACCAGTGAGGTCAGGATCGGTGGCGCCCAGGTGGCGGCCAGTGAGTTCAGGATCGGTGGCGCCCATGTGGCGGCCAGTGAGATCAGGACCGGTGGCGCCCGCGTGGCGGCCAGTGAGGTCAGGACCGGTGGGGTCAGGATCGGTGGCGCCCCCATGGCGGCCAATGAAGTCGGGACCGGTGGTGCCCACGTGGCAGCCAGTGAGGTCGGTGGCGCCCCCATGGCGGCCAATGAAGTCGGGACCGGTGGTGCTCATGTGGCAGCCAGTGAGGTCAGGATCGGTGGCGCCCACATGTCGGGCAATGAAGGTCATGACCGGTGGCGACCACGTGGCGGCCAGTGAGGTCGGGACCGGTGGCGCTCACGTGGCATCCAGTGAGGTCAGGACCGGTGGCGCCCATGTAGCGGCCAGTGAGGTCGGGACCGGTGGTGCCCATGTTCGATCACAACATTCGTCGCCATCCGCAGACTAGACTCCTTGGGTTAATAGAATATCATTAAGCTAACTCACCAATCGATCCAAGAGCGGAAAACGTAAAGAATACCCAGGTCCAGCTGCTGCTCGCGGCGGCGGCGGAGCGCGGGGTGGCCCCCGGCGCGCCCGGCCGCGGCGGCGACACGGCGGCGCCGGCGACGTGGCGGCGCGCGGGCCGCCCCCGGCCGGCGGCGCCGCGCTGCCCGCGGCGACACGATGATCGCGATGCACGTTTCCTCTCGTCGGGTGCGGAGCGGCTTACGTTACCGTATGAGAAAAAACGCGATTAAAAACACGCGTTAATCGGACGATTTCCTACTTTAAACATCTCGGAAACGCCTACGACTGAACGACGGTAACGTTTAAAACACGATCGTGGTCGAGAACGTATTTCGCCAGAAAAAGTGGGTAGATCGAAGTCGCTCTTGAAAATTGCGCGACGGACGTTATCGGTTCGAAAATACTTCGGGAACTCGATTATTCGAAATGAAATTTTAAAATTCGAATCTAAAATTTTTGTCGTAAATATTTAACGATAGACCACTTTCTTGACGATTAGCGAAACACTTCAAATGACTTCCTTAAAATAACTTTTCTGTTCGAGCAGAAGTTCCGAAATATAATTACTGGGAATTAAGTCGATCGAGAAGTTAAAGACCACGTGTCGAATTTAAATAAAAATATGCGGACCTTCGGCCAAGACGGTCGACGAAACAATGGAATGGCGGCGAGTCGCCGGGTGCGAGCTGGTTGGTTACAGGAAGCTGTCTGGGCGGAAACTACGTCACAGCGGCGCGCTGCGGGGTGTGGAGCGGCTTCATAGACGCTAGCGGCATCTATCGGTCATTGGGAGACGTAACTCCTCCAGATCTAAAGATCTCCGACGTCGAACGGAACACATAATAAAAAGCATGTTTCGTTAATAAATAATTTGATTTGTGTTTTAACAATACGTTAAATGGATGAATAATGTTACGAAGTATGGAATCAGAAGTGGGACGGGGTAAGACTAATATTGGAGACGATTGATAGTAGACTCGGTGCGTTGAAATACCACGACGTAGAGTCGTAGTTCTGCTGATTCATTCATGCTTTGGGACTTAAAAAGTCAGGTAATAAGAAACCATGCGGGTAAATAATGTTACGAAGTATGAGATCAGAAGTGGGATTGGCTAACACTAATATTGGAGACGTTACAATTAATAATACCTACTGTACTGAATACGAAAATTTATAAATGATATCAGTAGAGAATCTATTATTTCTGACAATTTATTTTATTTTTAAGTAGGTAAAATGCAGTCTTCTTTGTAAGAAGATCTAAGAATGTTTTCTTGCGACCAATTTTCTGAAAGTGAAGACTTTGTGTCTCTATTTAAAAATCACAATCAATTAAAATTAAAACTAACTTAAAAACAAAAAGAGTAAATCATAATATTTTCTTCGGTTACCGCGAGGATTACACATGAAATAAAACTATGAGAACGGATTAACTCGCGTATATTAACTAATTTTAAGAAAAATATATAATTTTTAAGGGTGGATGTACATACTAAATTTGGTATATTTTTCTTTGGTGGGTAGTTTTGTACTTATCTTTCTTATTTTGATGGAGGTAGATCTATCAAATTTCCTCCATTGTCAGTCATCCGCAGGCCACGAACCCTGTAAAGTGTTCGAAACGTCGGAATGAAGTTAAAATTAGTTAAAATACGAGAGTTTATCCGTTTTCATAGTTTTATTTCATGAGCAAAAATCATTTTCTCAAACTTGCTACGGAATGTTGATGTTACTTACTTTAAATTAAACCCGGAAATACTATGTATCCGGTGTCATGTGCTTAGATGATATATATGTAAAGAGATTTCATGTATTTATTTCACACCTAGGACTGCAAACAGACTGTCTTTTGTTTTGAAACGTCAATTTGTGACACTAGGTTTTGACATTCAGCCACAGAAAAAAAATAGCCCTAGAACTCAGATGTTTATACCACCAGGTAAAAGAATACCTCAAACGGATTAAAAAAAAGTTCGGCGTGAATGTTTTTTTTTATGTTTTACGATACTGTACTATTGGTTTATTTACTAATGAAATAGTATGGTTCAGCGAAATCAGTTTTTATTTTATTTCATGGCAAGTTTGAGAAAAGCACTATACAAATCTCGGCGAGAAACAGGGTTACAGGCCGCGTATTTCTGTCTGGCCTCAGTTCCTTCGGCCAGATATATCTACTTCCCTGTGACCCTTCGTTTCCCGTCCTCTATAGTAATGTACTATTACTGAAATAGTTTACTTTGGGCCCATACTATTGTATAGGTATAATTTATACTTGTTTCCAGATTGAGTATGACTAACACGGTGCTGTCGAAGAGAAAGCTGACGTGGTTCGTGGAGCAAGGACTCGTCGATGGATGGTATGTTGCCATTTTATTGCCTAATTTTTTTTCCATTACTTGCTTCTTGCCTTTCACTCTTCTAAGGGCTGATTTTTCAATCCCCAAATAAAGCTATCCGTTAGTTAAAATTATCACTATCCTTTTCTAAAATCATTAATCAAAAAAGGATAGGGCTAACATTTATTTGACAGTTACTGTTAACTGGGGATTGAAAAATCAGTCCTAAGTTTAACGGGATTTATCAACTATTTCAACTTTGCATTTCATTCTACCAATAATCATTACATCTTTACATTTAAGTACAGTACAACACTTTTGAAACAAATCAAAATATTTTGATTTATGTTTTTTAAGTAGTTACACAACTATGGTGATGATATATAAATTACTAAAAAGAGAAGCAGAAGTGCCTCCGCAAAAAAAAATCCATTATGTTTCTGTATTATCTCCCTTGCTAAATAAGTAAATAAATACAATTTCACTTTCGGTCCATATCACACGTCACATCATCGGCCTATTACAGTCCATTGCTGGACTTAGGCTTCCCCTATTACTTATGCGTATGCATTAGGAGATAAACCCCCTTATTCATAAAAGTCTGCTAACTTAACAAGCCGCTAATAATTGTTTGTCCCTTTCGGTCTTAAAAATGTGTTCATAAGAGCAAAAAGGACAAACAATTATTAGCGGCTTGTTAAGTTAGCAGACGTTTATGAATAAGGGGGTAAGCCTATAATCGCCACGCTGGGGAAGCGGATTGTCGATCTCAGTAATGTCTCCATTATGATGACGCTGCCGGTGATCGATCTTTACTAAATGAATGGTCAGTGACACTTCAATCCCTTAGTCGCCTCTTACGACACCCGCGGGAGAGTTGGGATGGTGACCACACAGCCGCTTTCAGTCCTTTTGTTAAAAATATTGTCAGCCTCCATAGCCTAGTTGGTAGTGACCCTGCCTACGAAGCTGGAGGTTCCGAGTTCGAATCCCGGCGAGGGCATTCTTTGTGTATTTATTTATCACAAATATTTGTTCCTTGGTCATGGCTGTCTATGTATTTAAGCATCTATATGTATCTATCTATTATACTCGTATACCGGGTGGCTCATTCAAATCGGCCAGTATGGGAAAGTCTGAAACTATAAGACATACGAAGATTTGTTCTTAGGAACCATGTCATCGATTTTAAAAATAATGAAAACTACGTTGATAAATATGAAAAAAAAAAAATTTCTTAAGATTTACACAACAAACACCTAGTAAAATAAATTTAAGTAGGTATATGAAAACAATGAATTCCTTTCATTTTAGACATCATGTTTCTTAGAGACATTTACAGCTTAAGACCTACACAAACGATATCTAAATAAAAATAGTGTAAGTTTTTTTTTTTTTCAAAACAACCGGGTTCGATTCCCTAGCTGGGTACAGTTTTTTTTTCAAATGTATGAATGCAGTTTTTCTTTTTATCAAAATCGGTGACATAGTTCCTAAGAACAAATCTTCATATGCCTTATAGTTTCAGACTTTTCCATACTGACCGATTCGAATGGGCCACCCTGTATATTGTCGCTTAGTACCCACATCACAAGCCTTAATTGAGCTTACCGTGGGACTAGGTCGATTTGTGTTTTCCTTTGTAAGATGTCCCAAGATATTTCTTTTTTAAATATTTATTTTATCCCAGGGACGACCCCCGAATGCCTACCGTGCGAGGGGTGCTCCGTCGCGGTATGACCGTGGAAGGCCTGAGACAGTTCATCAATGCTCAGGGCTCCAGTCGCTCCGTGGTATTCATGGAGTGGGACAAGATCTGGGCCATCAACAAGAAGGTATCTTCTAAAATACTCTATAATGAGGGTTTTCGATATTTTTTCTGAAACCAGGCGGTGCTAACTAGGCGTTAGGTCCAAACAGCTGCCAAATTCATAGGTACTGAACATAAAATACGAAAATTCTATTGTATTTGGAAGTTTATTGAATTTGTAATGGATTACAACTAGAAAACGGTTGCAGAACTGAAAATTTACCTCTAAAACAGGGGCGCAAAGTCACTGGTACGAAAGAACAGTGTAAACTTCATGGAAATTTAACTGGAACAGTTTTTTATTTATTTTAGAAAACAATATTCTTAAAGTAATGGTTTTGACAGTCAATAAACTAGTGCATAAACCTTTGCCATCGTATTTTTACGGAAATGTCCGAAATCATATTGCTGTCACAATGAGCTTCAATATACATTGTACTGACGCCAAAATACGAAGGAAAATGATTAATATAATATACTACATATGTCTGACTAAATGCCCTAATACTTATCAGCACTATGTTGAGTATAGGTAAATTCACAAAAGCTGGCACGAATGGAGTGAATGAAATGAATGACATCTATCATGTGTGTAATTGTGTATGCTCTGCTATACAAATCTGAATATATCATAACTGACTCATACGCTGTTATGTGAACAGTACTTTCGAATCCCATTCTGATCGCGGTTTGATAATACTTTCTGTCGCTTACTCGATCCATTCATGCCTAGCGTTGAAAATTTCTGGATTAAATCTCGTTTCTTTCCAAACAGCTCGTTTTTTCCGGATTTTTTCGAAAAAATTAATGAAAGTCCACTATAATTTTTAACTCTAACTAAACCAATGCGAATTAGATCTAATTTTAACTTTTACCAGGATAACGCGATGTCATCGAAGAAAAGTCAATTGAAATAGATGGCAAAGAGTGACAGTGACAGTGACATTGATTATTTCTGTAAAAACCCGAACAAAACGGAGAAACAAAATGTTCATATATTCCCGAAAAAAACCATTTGATTTTCTCCGACATTTTCAACGCTATTCGTGCCAGCTTTGTTGAATTGACCTGTACGCACTATCATGTTTTTTTTAATCCAGGTCATCGACCCAATCGCCCCCCGCTACACAGCGCTGGGAGCCAACCCGGTCCCCGTAATCCTAAAGGGCGTAAGCGCCGACTCCACCATGAACGTACCGCTGCACCCTAAGAACCCGGACGTAGGGTCCAAAGTCGTATGGGTTTCGCAGAGGCTGCTTATCGACCGAGCGGACGCGAGCGCGTTGAAAGAGGGCGAGAATGCGACGTTTATTAATTATGGGAATGTTATGATTAATAAGATTCACAAGTGAGTACTTAATTTTGTTTATTTGCTATTTAGTTTCAAGTTTCAAAAGTGCTTGTGGGCCTAATTGAATAGAGAATCGTTTAACTTTGACTTAAAAATGACTACGACGGTATCTGCATCTATGCCTCAAGAGAGTAAAACATTAGCCGAACTATATGATTAATTCAACCTTTGAGTCAGTAATTTAGAGAGTAAATGACTGACTCAAAGAAAACGGTGTTAATCCGTCACCGCTAGGAAGCATACTTCCTGGCGGGGGCTATTTATTTTGTTATGTTGCGGCCGAGTTTTCAATGGGCATGTCAATCAGAAAATATATATGAAAACATTATTTTTTATAATCAATCATTCAACAGGTCCTCCGACGGCACAGTGACGAGCATAGACGCGACGCCCAACCTCGAAGACAAGGATTACAAGAAAACGCTCAAACTGACGTGGCTTGCCGACTCACCGCAATCGCCCGCCGTCGAAGTTTACTGCGTATACTTCGACCATATCATATCGAAAGCCGTGCTTGGAAAGGACGAG
This sequence comes from Thaumatotibia leucotreta, assembly GCA_025490895.1. Classification (NCBI taxonomy): domain Eukaryota; kingdom Metazoa; phylum Arthropoda; class Insecta; order Lepidoptera; family Tortricidae; genus Thaumatotibia; species Thaumatotibia leucotreta. The sequence continues at coordinate 33,533 of JALPQI010006502.1, forward strand.
GATTTCAAGCAATATATTGGACACCAGACTAGGGTAAGTTGATGGACACAACAGCTGTGTCAATGTTCGTTTTACTGAGTCTACTCCGATCAGATCATATCGAAGGCCGTGCTTGGAAAGGACGAGGATTTCAAGCAATATATTGGACATCAGACTAGGGTAAGTTGATGGACACAACAGCTGTGTCAATGTTCGTTTTACTGAGTCTACTCCGATCAGATCATATCGAAGGCCGTGCTTGGAAAGGACGAGGATTTCAAGCAATATATTGGACATCAGACTAGGGTAAGTTGATGGACACGACAGCTGTGTCAAAGTTCGTTTTACTGAGTCTACTTCGACAATATCATATCGAAGGCTGTGCTTGGAAAGGACGAGGATTTCAAGCAATATATTGGACACCAGACTAGGGTAAGGTGATGGACACAACAGCTGTGTCAAAGTACGTTTTACTGACTTCTTCGACCATATCATATCGAAGGCCGTGCTTGGGAAGGACGAGGATTTCAAGCAATATATTGGACACCAAACTAGGGTAAGTTGATGGACACAACAGCTGTGTCAAAGTTCATTTTACTGAATCTACTTCAACTATATCATATCGTAAGCTGTGCTTGGGAAGGACGAGGATTTCAAGCAATATATTGGACACCAGACTAGGGTAAGTTGAGGGACACAACAGCTGTGTTAAAGTTCGTTTTACTGCGTCTACTTCGACCATATCATATCGAAGGCCGTGCTTGGGAAGGACGAGGGTTTCAAGCAATATTATTGGACACCAGACTGGGTAAGTTCATGGACACAACAGCTGCGTCAAAGTTCGTTCTGCGTCTACTTCGACCTTCGACCATATCATATCGATATGGTCGAAAGCTGTGCTGTGATTTTCTATGCCACTGGTAGGAACAGGTTTCTACGTCTTTAACCTTATGGACGTAAACGACTGATTAGCACCGCAGTTTCAACGCTAAAGATATATAAGTCATGGTCCGCCGAGCTATACACTGCCATGCATGTGCGTAAACTTCAAATTCAGTTTTGACATTTTGTTGACGTGGCGTCTCAGTGACAGTTTTTGTATTTGACGCGGCTTCGAAAAGGTTAAAACTTAGCTTCCAAATAGCGGTGAAAATGTCGGAAAAAATCAAGTGTTTTTTCAAGAATGTATGAAAAATGAAAAATAATCAATGTCACTGTCACTCCTTTCGATCTATTTCAATTGACTTTTCCTCGGTGACATCGCTTTCTCCAGGTATAAGTAAAAATTAGACTTAATTCATATCGGTTTAGAGTTGAAAATTATAGAGGATAATTTTATTTTTTCGCAAAAATCCGGAAACAAAACGAGCTGTGTGGAAAGAAACGGGATTTAGGGTGAGGCTCCACTGACGCGGAGCTGTGCAAAATTGGCCAATTACATTCTTCAAATTCAAAATACTGTGATGTGCTCATTGGCCGAGCTCCCACAGCTTCGCTCCGCTCTGCGTCAGTGAAGCCGCACCCTTAGGCTGCGGCTCTATTGAGGCGGAGAGGAGCGGAGATGTGCGAAATTGACCAATTACATTCTTTAAATTCAACATTCATTGGACTCATTGGCCAATTTTGCACATCTCCGTTCCTCTCCGCCTCAATGGAGCCGCAGTCTTAATCTGGAAATTTTTACTACTTCCAAAACTAAGCAAAATCCTTTTCCAGTGGGAAGTCCCAATGATCGGCGAGCCCGCGCTCTCAAAAGTGAAAGCAGGCGACATCATCCAGCTACAACGCCTCGGGTTCTTCCGCGCGGACGCCGCCGCCGCGCCGCGCTCGTCGCACACGGCGCGCGCGGCGCCGCTGGTGCTGCTCCACGTGCCCGATGGACACACTAAAGCGGCACCTGGACAGGTCAGTCTTCATACCAGATATAGTCCAGCTACAACGCCTCGGGTTCTTCCGCGCGGCGCCGCTGGTGCTGCTCCACGTGCCCGATGGACACACTAAAGCGGCACCTGGACAGGTCAGTCTTCATACCAGATATAGTCCAGCTACAACGCCTCGGGTTCTTCCGCGCGGCGCCGCTGGTGCTGCTCCACGTGCCCGATGGACACACTAAAGCGGCACCTGGACAGGTCAGTCTTCATACCAGATATCGTGCAGCTACAACGCCTCGGGTTCTTCCGCGCGGCGCCGCTGGTGCTGCTCCACGTGCCCGATGGCCACACTAAAGCGGCACCTGGACAGGTCAGTCTTCATACCAGATATCGTGCAGCTACAACGCCTCGGGTTCTTCCGCGCGGCGCCGCTGGTGCTGCTCCACGTGCCCGATGGCCACACTAAAGCGGCACCTGGACAGGTCAGTCTTCATACCAGATATCGTGCAGCTACAACGCCTCGGGTTCTTCCGCGCGGCGCCGCTGGTGCTGCTCCACGTGCCCGATGGACACACTAAAGCGGCACCTGGATAGGTCAGTCGCTTCATGTTGTTGTTGTTGACGTCCTAAGGCACCCCAGAGGTGCAAAGGGCCTTCACAAGATCGCGCCACGCCTCTCTGTCCTCAGCAACACTTTTAGCCTCCCTCCAGCTTAGGCCAACCGTACGGAGCTCGTTTAAGACGGATCGCTGCCAGGAGTGCACTGGCCGTCCAGGAGGTCGGCTGCCGTTGGGCGGTTTCCAGTCAAAAGCGATGTAGGCGTTGTTTTGCTCTCCTCTCCGGATAGTGTGACCTATCCATCTCCATTCCCTGGAGGCAATCTCGATGCCTACAGGTGTATGGCGGCATATAGTCCACAGGTCTTCGTTCCGGATGGTGTTTGGCCAGAAGATGCGCAGTATTGATCTGAGGGACTTATTGACAAAGACCTGAAGCTTGTTGGTCAGACCCTTTCTGTTGATTGGGCCTTGTCCAAAAGTTCAGTGAAGTGCTTCGTCCAGTGTTGCAGCTGCTCGCCTGTTAAAATGCAGTTTCCAATGATCGGCGAGCCGGAACTATCCAAAGTGAAAGCGGGCGACATCATCCAGCTACAACGCCTCGGGTTCTTCCGCGCGGCGCCGCTGGTGCTGCTCCACGTGCCCGATGGACACACTAAAGCTGCACCTGGACAGGTCAGTCGCTTCATACCAGATATAGTCTAGCTACAACGCCTCGGGTTCTTCCGCGCGGCGCCGCTGGTGCTGCTCCACGTGCCCGATGGACACACTAAAGCGGCACCTGGACAGGTCAGTCTTCATACCAGATATCGTGCAGCTACAACGCCTCGGGTTCTTCCGCGCGGCGCCGCTGGTGCTGCTCCACGTGCCCGATGGACACACTAAAGCGGCACCTGGACAGGTCAGTGGCTTCATACCAGATATAGTCTAGCTACAACGCCTCGGGTTCTTCCGCGCGGCGCCGCTGGTGCTGCTCCACGTGCCCGATGGACACACTAAAGCAGCCCCTGGACAGGTCAGTCTTCATACCAGATATCGTGCAGCTACAACGCCTCGGGTTCTTCCGCGCGGCGCCGCTGGTGCTGCTCCACGTGCCCGATGGACACACTAAAGCGGCACCTGGACAGGTCAGTCTTCATACCAGATATCGTGCAGCTACAACGCCTCGGGTTCTTCCGCGCGGCGCCGCTGGTGCTGCTCCACGTGCCCGATGGACACACTAAATCGACACCTGGACAGGTCAGTCTTCATACCAGATATCGTGCAGCTACAACGCCTCGGGTTCTTCCGCGCGGCGCCGCTGGTGCTGCTCCACGTGCCCGATGGACACACTAAAGCGGCACCTGGACAGGTCAGTCTTCATACCAGATATCATCCAGCTACAACGCCTCGGGTTCTTCCGCGCGGCGCCGCTGGTGCTGCTCCACGTGCCCGATGGACACACTAAGGCGGCACCTGGACAGGTCAGTCGCTTCATCTATCTATCTATCTATTCAGCCCGTATCCACCCACTGCTGAGTATAGGCCTCTTCTTTATTACGCCACTCTTCTCGGTCCTGTGCTAACCTCATCCACATCTTATTTGTTGTGCGGCAGATATCGTCAGACCACCTTGTCGATGGCCTGCACGCCGACCTTTTTGCCCACCTTAGCCACCGTTCAGTAACCTGCCTTGTCCATCTCCCATCTGTTCTTCTCGCCAAGTGTCCCGCCCATCTCCACTTCAGTTGTGTAATGCGTTTACCGACGTCCAATACTTTTGTTCGGCGTCGGATTTCGCTATTGCGGACTCGATCGACAAGGGATATGCCCAACATGGCGTCGCTTCATACCAGATTGAAAGTGAAAGCGGGCGACATCGTCCAGCTACAACGCCTCGGGTTCTTCCGCGCGGCGCCGCTGGTGCTGCTCCACGTGCCCGATGGACACACTAAAGCGGCACCTGGACAGGTCAGTCTTCATACCAGATATCGTGCAGCTACAACGCCTCGGGTTCTTCCGCGCGGCGCCGCTGGTGCTGCTCCACGTGCCCGATGGACACACTAAAGCGGCACCTGGACAGGTCAGTCTTCATACCAGATATCGTGCAGCTACAACGCCTCGGGTTCTTCCGCGCGGCGCCGCTGGTGCTGCTCCACGTGCCCGATGGACACACTAAAGCGGCACCTGGACAGGTCAGTCTTCATACCAGATATCGTGCAGCTACAACGCCTCGGGTTCTTCCGCGCGGCGCCGCTGGTGCTGCTCCACGTGCCCGATGGCCACACTAAAGCGGCACCTGGACAGGTCAGTCTTCATACCAGATATCGTGCAGCTACAACGCCTCGGGTTCTTCCGCGCGGCGCCGCTGGTGCTGCTCCACGTGCCCGATGGACACACTAAAGCGGCACCTGGACAGGTCAGTTGCTTCGTACCAGATTGGTTTAACCTTGTAACCGCCAGACGGCGTAGGAATATGCAGAAATCCGGACGCCACGCGTTCACGATTATTAAATTTTTTGGACGCCAACGATTGATATATTGGCACCGCAGGTTCGACGCCAAAGACCAATATTACAGGGCGTACCAAAGTTATGGGACATGAAGGGAAAGTACCTTAAATATCGTAGATAAGATATTTTGCTGAAAGAAGACTTTATTTTATTTTGAAAATTAAATAATACTGCATTAAACAAAATCCAAAAAAAGTTAGCTTTTTCTAGGCATGAAACCTACTTTAAAACGAAAAAAATCATAATTTTGTGATGTCATACGAAAGAATGGATAAAAAATAACAATTTTTCTTAAGAAACATAGTACTTATCTTAAACTAAAAGAATAACCAAACAAGTTTGATTCAAAATTCGATAAAAATTTTAGTTGGTTCGATTTCCGGGTGACAAAGTAATTTTTTGAAAAACTTTGAATGCACAATACTACATTTTAAAAATAACATTAAGTCTTCTTTCAGCAAAATACACTATCTACGATATTTAAGGTACTTCCCCTTCATGTCCCATAACTTTGGGACGCCCTGTATAAGTCATGGTCCACATCGCAATATAAACCTACACGCACGTGCGTAAAGTTCACATTCTGATTTGACATTTTATTGACGTGGCGTCTGCGTGGCAGCTATTGTATTTGATGTGGCGTCAAAAAGGTTGAGCGAAATAGAACTTTATGAATCACTGCGTAAGTCGATATTGTTTCGGTGGCGTTGACGGCTGTAGCCGTCGTTGGCGTCATAGTCACGATTTTCCGTTGTCGTCTAGTGCCGACTGTGGCGGTCAAAGGGTTAAAAACACACATCCATCTGAAGGCTTAGTTGCTTAGGCTTCTCATGTTAAGTAGATGTTTTAATGATTTCATCAGTATTGGCGTTGAGCGTTGAAGTGTAAGATTTGATAGCACTTATTTCTAAGTTACTTTTACAGGTAAATTCACTAAAACTGGCACGGATAGAATAATATTATAGACCTTATAGATACTTCATATGCCTTTTATTTTTCCTGATGATTCGCCTATCGACTCAGACAGTGCACTAGCAAAAAATTCAATCAACGTCTAGCTACGTGACTTTAGAGACACGTGTTGTTTAGATACAGTAGGTGACCTCACAGTCACACAATTCATACCTTGATTTTGCGATCCCGAATTTTATTGTATTTTGTACTACGGCAAAGAATTCAGACACTTCGTTCGTGCCAAAGGAAAAGTCTTACGGGTTACATATTACAACAAAAATCAAGTTGAAGGTGTACATTGATTCTGTTATGAAGTGGTGTTATGTTACTGGTGTAAGATGAATTTTAATACTGCAGCGATTTACGAGTAAAATATTTCGCGATCTTTGTAAGAAAATAACTAAAATACTGTGCCATTGTATGTATATGGGTTAACCGTGTCAGACACGCCAGAAAGTTTTTTTGCGAATGGCGTATTGGCGTATGACACGATAAGCGTGTCATCATTTCTATGGCGTAAGGCACGCTTGGCGTATCATGAAAAATTGTTCGACGCCATAAATAAGTTTTTGAAAATGGAACACGCAACGAATCGGTTAAAATAAACAGAACACAAGAACTAAATAAGTTTACTCTCTTGTAACAAAATTAAACAAATCAAACTTAACTAAATATCTTCTAAATACTATTACTTACAGTCTGGCAAAAATAGAAATTATTAAATGGCAATATTATGTGTCATCATATTACCGCTTTAAATTCTACACATTTTTGGAACATTAACTTTCGACACAAGCATCAACCGATTCGTAAATAAAAGGGTTGGCGAATACGAACTCAATAGCGATTCGGTATTTTGGGTGTATGACCAGCATTCTATGCAGAAGGTCGGACAATTGTCGAATCTTCGCTTTGTCTCGCTTGTTCGTTTGCTGCCTCTCTTTTCCCCAGTCAGTGGAGTATGTTTGGAACAAGGTAGAATTTATTCTACTCTTGAACTTGATTTCGTTTACGATAATTTTCTGAAATATTAATACATTTTTAAGATTTAAAATTGGAGTTTCTGAGAAAGATATGAACGAGACACGTCGAAAATCAAATCATGACTAAAGTAGGTACGTGATCGTAAGTAAAGATAATTATTTTCGATTTTGAAGTTAATAAATGATTGCATTCTGCAAATAAACAAACAAGACTGTAGCAATTATGGCTTTCAGATGTGCATAGCCAAAAAAATTTGTACTCATTTGACAAAACACAACCACCTTGACTAATATCTAGCTTTAGATGGACTGGTTGAGTACAGAAAATACGATGTAAGATATTTCTCAGGAAAGTTATTAAATTGCAAAAACATGCATTTACGCGTAAACACATAATCGAGGGTTGCGTGGTGAAACCCGATAAGTCGAGATAATGTTTCATTGAAATGTCAACCTCATGTAAGTGTCATATTGTTCGTATTTCAAAGAACGGTTTGCTCGGCTTATCGGGTTTCACCAGGCAACCATCGTAATGTGGTAGAGGACAAAGAATAAACAAATGTAAATGTTTCATTAAAAAAAGAAATAAATACCTCATTACTCCCAACGACCTTCGTAAACGCAGTGCCTCTGAAATGAGCGTTCCTGTACTCCGATCCCATCAACATATCCATCGGAATAGCACCAAGCGTGCACAACTGTTGGTACAATATTGTGTTATTATAAATGCCAGAGAACAGTTTTCTATTAGTCGCCAATTCGTACATCACCAACGCTGTCGCCCAGACGTCTATGCCGTACCCGGCTGGATACCCAAGGATCAGTTCTGGCGCCCGATAGTTCATTGAGCCGGTGTTAGGTAGTAATATACTGTCTTGTAGGTACGACGCTTCGTCGAAACCGCACAGTTTTATTCGCGTATGGGACGCGTTGATTAAGATGTGACTAGGTTTTATATCTGAAATAAAACATACAATTAAAAAATGTATTTTATAAATGTTGGTTACCATTTGTGTCATCAGTTCAAACGGAAAGGTACTTTGTCACGGTGTTTAAAATTAACTTTATTGAAGAACACATAATAAGTGGTCAAAACTTGAGTTATTTTACAATGTTACAGAGACTCGAGTCCTTCAAGAAGACTAGCTTGATTTGTGTTTTAAAATTACGGTTTTTCTATATAATATAGCTCAAATAAGAAATTGATATATATGATGTTATAAAAACCACCCGGGTTTTTATTATATTGAATTCAAATAAAAATTGAACAAAATAAGCTTCTTATTTTTATTTATGTGCTTATTTTGAACCTTGAACATTTTTTGATATATAAGGTCCTAATTTATTAGATGCAGATATTTGTACAGCTGGGTCGCGTTTTATAAAGTTACAATTTCGCTGTTTGCCTCTCTTTCTAGCCAATACGTGCGTGTGTTAGAGAAGCAAACAGTGAAATTGTAAATTGTAACTTTATAAAACGCGACCCTGATAGTACTTGGTCTCTGGAGTATATTAAACCGTGAAACATTATAGCTTTTACCATGTTTTTTTGGAGAAAACTGAAAACCAAATTTGCTACGTAAAAACACCCTGTTTATGTGATTATTAAATGAAAACTCATTGAACAGATTCTAGTACCTCTTTTACGTACCACTTAACTGGAACTGGCCACTGGAACTGGCCACTGGACACTTGGACAAGCAGTGTTATTGTGACATGTGATAATGCACATGATGATTTTTTTTAGACGAAATTATAATAATTTTTTTTGTTAGGAAAATTAAATCAAAAAAGTTACATGAAAAGATTTCTTAATTTATATTTAAAGTTAATTATTTTAATGTAAAGTATCATGTGTTAAAATATCTGCAACTAATAAATTAGGACCTTATATGACTCATAAATCTGTGTACCTAATCTATGGAGGTCAACTGGGCAATCTGGGCATGGGTAGGTGGGCACGTACAAATCTTACAATGGGGCATTGTGAACAATGTATCTATGGAGAAAACCTCTTATCGTATATTTTACCTTATACTCTGGGTCTGTGTTTTATGAAATAATTGTAGTATATATGATCAGTACACAGAGCGGCCACAAAATAAGTGGATCCCCGCTGCCAGAGGTTTTGGAAAGTAGAATTAGGGTACGGCTCCACAGACGCGGAGCGGAGCGGAGCTGTAGGAGCTCGGCCAATGAGACCGCATCAGTGTTTCGAATTTTGAATTTGAAGAATGTAATTGGTCAATTTTGCACAGCTCCGCTCCTCTCCGCGTCAGTGGAGCCGCAGCCTTAGGGTATTTTTTTAGAAATAAGCTTAAGATTACGTAGTAGTCAATCTAAGTGGTGATTATAGCACCTAGTACCTACGAGTGGCTACGTATTAAAAAAATCGACCCTTCTGAAACTTCCAAAAGCCAACTAGGGATGACTAAATATAAAATATACCTGTACAACTTTTAAATCTAAATGAGGGTTTTCTGAAATGACTTTCACCAGGGCGGCAGCACTGAGGCGTCAGGTCCAGAAACTTGTCTAAATTCTCAGAGCGCCTATAGTTTCCTGTTTAAATGTTTTGTATGAGTTAATAAAATTGTATAAAAAAATAAAAATACCTTTTAGTTAGTTTTTCTTTGGGGCTAGATAATTGTGTTTCTTAGCGGGACCTTACGGCTAAGTGACGCCAACTAGTAGCATACGTTTTCGAGAAAACCCTCATTCCAATCAAGCCAATTCATATTTACCTGTATGCACGATGTTATTGTTCCTCAATACAGTAACAGCTGACACCAGTTGTCTGCTCAAAATCTGCACAACGTCAATATGGAAACCTCGATTGTTCGCAACCAAAGCTTCCTCCACATTCATGGGATAATACTCCATGAGGTAACACCACAGCCCGGAGATGACGTAGCCCGCGATCAGACGGACGCAGTTGAGATTGTTTTCTGGCACACCATTTTGGAGTTCCATTAACATGTTTTCTTTCTGTAAGCCTTGGATGTACCCGCCATAGCATTTCCTAGAAAGGTTAACTCTTTAAAATATGTCGCGCACATAAAATTATTACAGGACAAGCATTTTACAATTCTTTTTCAATTACATTGTTTCTTTTATATGTTTTTTTTTCATCACACTTGTTGTCTCATCAATCGCAGGAGTAATACATTTTGAGTAATATATTTTGTCTTAAAAGTAATTTTTTGGTCGCAAGTGTGATGAAAAACATTGTACGCATCATCGGTCGATAAGCGGAATACTAACTCGAGTCATTCTAACACTCTCATTAGTAATACCGTACTTACCTCCCTAGATGCACAATGTACTATTTTTACACTGAATTTTTTGCTCCCAAGAGCGATAAAAAACATTGTGCATTACTCGAGTGACAAGAATAATGCACACTCCTGATATAAAAATGGTCTACTTCGCCATCGGATTTTAATATTAACTCATGTGCTATATTTCACTCACCCCACTGAAATGTACTATTATTCTAAATGTTTCAAATGTTAGACAAAATATAAAAATACTGTTTCCTTACCTGAGTGTTTTTACAGCAAAATCTTGTTTTCGAAAATTCTTGCATCGATATATTTTGGAGTTTTTTCCGATATGTATTACATTAGTAATTGACAATGTTTGACCCATAAAGAGAAGTAGCTTCGATTCGACAGCTTCGATGAACTTGTTATTGATTAGACAGCGACTTTTTTCAATTATTGTGTTTTCTTTATTTCGTTCAACTTTTCCTTTACTAACAGTGTTTGTTTGAGGATTATTATTGTCTGTTTTTGTATTTGATGTGCTGTTTTCGCGATCATTATTTTCAGTTGATTTTTTATTTGGATGTGTATCTGATGTTGGTTGACTTTTATCGGCCGCTTTAGCTGTACTTAGCAAATTATTATTTTCAGTTTTGGTAGGACATGTCGCTGCATTTGCTTTTTCAGTCTCAATTTCTGCCGTTTTCTCTTTGTAGGTTGAAGTTTTCTCACTTTCAGTATCAGATTTATTTTTTGATACTAGGGTGGCTTGGGAAGTATCTTCCAATGTTGTTTTCTTGGGTTTATTTTGTTCTTCCATAATTGCTTTTTCACTGGTGGCGACATGATTACTTTCTTCGTCAATGTCATAATCTGTGTCTAATATTAATACTGATTCAGAGTTTTCTCCAGCAGGTTCCATAATGGTTACTTCATCTTCATCTACTTTTTCTGATCGGTTTTGATTGGAATGATGTAAGTCTTCTGCATTTGTGTCTAATATTAATATTGATTCAGAGTTTCCCTCAGTCGGTTCAATAATTGTTACGTCATCTAACGTGTCGGGCTTACTTTCTTTGTCAGGATGCGAGTGCTGTTCTGCATTTCTGTCTAATATTAATCTAGATTCGGCGATTTCACCAGTAGGTTCAATAATGATTACATCATCTGTTTTGTCCGGCGTGTTTTCTTTGCTCGGCAGTATGTTATCAGCATGTTTATCTTTCATCGACTTTTCAATTTTTATTTCTATTTCATTTTCACCGTCTGAATCATCAATTAAAATTACATCCGGATCTTCTTTAATACACGTTAATACCTCGTTGACATGGTCTGGAGAAGTCATAACTGTGTCTGTTCGTTTCAAACCAGATCGTACGGCTCCATCTGAAGGCTTAGTTGCTTTAGACATCTCAGGTTTAGTAGGTGTTTTATTGGTTTCAGCAGTATGGTCGTTGAGCGATGCAATGTAAGATTTGATGGCACTTATTTCCAAGTTACTGTTATCTTGAAGAGCATCTATAAGATCGTTGTGATCAGAGTAAATATTACTTTCTGAACTCGACATTACCGCAGGTGTTTCAAGAGATGATAAACGTTCTTCGATATTTTTACTTTCGACTTTAATTTCGTCTTCTGTAATTTCCATTTTGGTCACTATCTGCACATTATTTTCCGTATGTGTTTCCTTAACAATTTCTGAATTATTCTCGAATATGGGCATTTTACTACCATTCATTTTCATATAGCTATCCACTGCACACATGTTTTCCATGACATTTTCTTGGGATTTCTCGGAAGACACATTTATTACGTTAAATTCTTGAGATAATTCAGTCTTGATTTCATTTGGTAGAGTATCTAAATGTCTATTTTCGTTTATTATACCGGGATTGGTAATAAGTTTGTTACGACTTTCATCGTAGCAAAATCTGGAAAGAAACAATCAATATTAACAAAAATATATCAGTTGTCTTATTTCAATTTATGGGATCCTTCTTAGCACCTAGATCTTTAAATATTATTCAAAATTATTATTTTAAATACCATTCGGTAAGTTTCAAATAAAAAAATACATTAAAATGCAAGAGAAAAGCCATAAAGAAACAAACCTATGCAATCCTGTCCTTGACTGTAATTCATTTTCTTGGTAACTCTGCAATATATTCTCTTTATTAAGCATATACTCTCTATTTTCATTATTACCCAATGAGCTATATTGTAAATTGACGTCAACAGTGGGTTCTTCTTTACCTGTTTGTCTGGCATAATTTATACATTCGTTTAGACTTTCAGCAATTTCGTCAACATTGAAGTCATCAAGGAAACTTAAATCCATATTTTCCATCGCGTCAACGTTTGCCTCAGCTTCATTTTTTGGAGATTCCTCATCAGAAGAATCTCCATGGCCAAATACAATATTAATTTCTAACTTTATTTTTTTGCGTTTTTTGTTTTTTGGTGATTGCTTACGCGCCAATTTCTTTACTGGTGACTTTTTCATTGTAGAATTTTCTTCTTTATCATTTTCAGCATTAAATGATATGATTAAATTTTCCTCGGGAACAAATCGGTCGCCGTTTGGTACTGTGGCAAATTTATCTCGTTTGTTAACATGACTCTTTTTATTTTCATATCCTTCTTTTCGATAGTCTGATTTTGGGAATTTCCGCTTAAGTTTTGTTCTTAAGTCAAGTTCAGGATCGCTTTGCAAATATTTTTCTGAATTTTGACAGTAGTAATCTTCCTTTTTCCTTGGCGCTTTGTCGTAATGAGAGTGATAATAGCCTGACTCTTCATGATATTTTTTTTCACTATTGGTATATTGAGGATCTGTTTTTATTCTAGAAACGACGCTTTTGATAGGTGAAATGCTCTTACTTAACCTTTCTTTCTCGACGGATTTAGGCGTGGTGTTTTTACCTAGTTCAGTATCAGTAGAAACCAATTTCAGTTTTTTAGTGTTGCTGCCCGTAGTGCCCGTACATTCAGCTCTACCATATTTATTTTCTGTAGTGCTTTTCTTCTTTAGTTTGGGAAGAATATCTTTCTTTAATAGAAGAGTTTCCGGTAACTTACTTTTTTTGTTTGACGTCTTGTATTTTTCAGGCCGGGGTTTTTGGCATTCATTTTCTTTGGATTTATCATGTTTTGTTTCTTTATTAGCTTTAGACTTTGCTGTAATGTGTTCTTTCTTTGTTTTAAGCTTAGTAGCAAAAGTTGGCTCTTGTTTTTTCTTTATGTTATACATTTCTTTAATGGATTTAATGTGAGCAAGAATATCTTCCTTTGTTTTAAGATTTTTTTCTTCTGCTTTTTTTCGAGAGCCTCTCATTTCCTTTTCTTTCATTAGTTGTTTCTGTGTAATTCCTTTGTTATACTTTGGTTGATCGTTTTCTTTGTTGTTGACAGGTTGAGATATTTGTTTATGTTTAGATGGAGTATATAGTTCAGTAAAATTTGTTTTATGGAGTTTATCAATTTTATGAACTTTCTTAGTTTTAATCTGATTTATTTCTTTACTATATTTAAGTTGTTCTGTGCTTTTAAGCTTTTCCTGATCATTATCGTGATGTTTGCTATGAACATTGTTCAAATCACGTTTTATTTGATTCGTGTCTCTATTTTGACGAACAGTTGGTTTCAGTAGTTCTTTTGTTGTAATACACGGGTTAATTTTACTTTGATTCAGTTGAACGTTCTCGTCTTTATTTTTAGATGACGTATGCGTCTGAGTTTTCGTTATAATACTGTTTTGTGTATCAATGCTACTATTTGACTTGGCAGTGTCTTTGTCTATAGCTGGTTGACTTACTATAGGTTTGTTGTTCCTTGATTGCATGGGAATCTTGTAATTCTTTGGTAGAGATGGTTCTTTACGCACTTGCGTTTGACTAGTTGATGTATTACTATCTTCTTTGGTCGAGTTTAGTTGAGGTATGGGTTTAGGTTTTATAAGATTGAGATTAATCTTTGGCTGAGAAATTTTCCCCATTGTTTCCTTAGATTCGGATACTATATTAATTTGACGTTGATCATTAGTCGGATTTGGTAACGTAGTTTTTCTTTTTGGTGATGTTAAATAAATCTGTTGAAGAAATAGAAGATTTTTCAATGGTCAACTCATTTTTTTTAAATTACTTTATGTCAATTATATTTTAGTAAGTATCCTTATAATAATAACACTGAAAGTAACATTAAGTTTGATATAAAAGGTTGTTCTACCATTTATCAGTATTAGACATATGAAATAACGACAAATGTATTTCAGTTTAATATTGACAGTTAAGTGACATCCTGTATAATGGTGATAATAATATAATCTAGAAATACGTAATCATATGTATGCCTAGGTACTTCACTACCAGGGGATGTATCCATTTTTTCTGACAATGCAGATGGGTGAATATTTGGATACATTTGTCAGTAGTCAACTGTACTTGTAAATTACATGATATAATACATTACCACAGTTGGGCAAAAAGTAATAAATATAATATTCCTTCCCATTACAAAGTACAAAGTACACATACAAAAGTAATCGGAAGGAATATTATATAACTTTTAGCCCAACTCTGTACATTACAATGGTGGTAAATAAAGATAAGGTCCAGTTGATGGAAAATAGACTATTATAATTCTATCAATAACCATCTATACATTCTTTATAAACAAATTGGTAAATATGAGATCTTGTTTCAATGCAAAAAAATTAATTGCATATCATTCTGCTGCAGACTGTACAACATATTAACAACAGATCTAGAACATATTACTAAGTCTAGATACAGAAATGAATTATATAAATTTGTTCAACTTACAGAACAGATTGACACAAAAATAAATCCTCCAATCCAACTATCAGAACAATTTCATTTCTAGATTGCATATAACCATGTTATAATGAATCATCATTGTGTTTATCCTCTGTTGCACTGTCATTGTATTGATACTTAAAGGGACAAGGTTCTATCCCTATGCTACTCCTATACAGTGTGTTACCATGACCGGGCTTTACGAAAATGGGTAATAATATGCGTTACTGGCAATCGTTTTCAAGTAATAACAATAGACAAATAATTAAATTTGACCGTAAAATTAATTCTATTTCCTCCCAACGATCAATGTAACGCGTGTACTGCTTAGTTGTCAAACTAGTGAGTGTCAAGTTCAAATTAAAGATACATTGCTTCTGAATTAACTTTTTTTAGAAAGTTAATTACTTTTAAAATTAGCATAATGAAATATTTTGAATTGAATAATGTCCACGGTTTGGCTAAAAATCTGCATCACAATTCTCGGTTTCAATAAAAGCCAGTATCATGTTAACACACTGTATACAGAAAGACAACCGGATAATAAAAGGGAGTAGGGGTTGACATATTCGGGTTTGAAGCACTAAAAATCAGAGTCATGGTATTTTAAAGCTGGTTTATTTGTATCTTATAAATCTCATTTGTAAATGTAGTAAATTAATGCAAACTGTTGCTTTCCATAAGGACATTTTCCATATAAACAGACCACATACCTAGGAATAGTTTCAACCTATCAACCTATTTTTAGGTTCAAATTAGATTGGACTTTAGGCGTACATGACAGAACATAATGATTTGTAATGTATACAGGGTGTCCTTAGCCATTGGACAAAGCTAAAATATACATATCCATCTAGGTAAATACTGCCTACACAGCAACATTATTAATTCGCTTCTTTATTTATGTCACTAATAAGATTCTGACTTTTCACAAATGTCATCATTGCCAGTAACGTAAAAAGGGGTAAATGGGAATGACAGGGTAAATAGGAATGTAGAGTAAACTGGTCTTTTAGCCCAGGACAAACAGTTCAGTTTAGAAC